>WAAE01028028.1:0-14043 GCA_013400495.1 Nicator chloris | reverse complement strand
TATATAAATTCTGTTCATGAACTGGGGCTATTTTTATCTGTTAAATCAGATGTGAATAGTTGACTGATACCTTCAAATCATACAGAACTTATAACTGCTGGATTTTAAAATGCTAAATTTCATTTTTTTTGTGTTTTTTTCTTTCAAAACAGAAGCAATGGGATAAACTTCTCCCTTATACCCAACTCAGACATTTTTTGCTTTGCCTCTTCGTCTCCTCAGGAGCAAATATTGAATGATGGGGTACAGAGGAAATAGAATCCAATTATTTTAGTGAGATCTTAAGCTGGTTTTTTTAGATCATTATATTTTTTAAATTTCCTTTATTGAACACTTTTGACACAACTTGATGTTTTATTGAGTTCTTTTTTTAAGATGTGCCAAAGTATAAATGTCAAATTCTGCACCACTGATTATCGATATTATAGATCATATTTTTTTGAAAGTAATGGCTAAATCTAATTATATCTGCATATATTGCCAAAAGGCTTGTATACATCATTAATTGACTTCAATTGAACTATTAAAAATACTCAAATTCAGATAATCTCCTTCTGAGAGCTGTTGTGTAATTTGTTTGAAGTGACGGAAAAGGCCTACTCTTTCCATCCCCAAACACAAATGCATTATACACAATTTTCTCTATTTCACAGAATCTCTTCTTGGGTGTAATTTACAAAGATCATGTTTTAAATCTAGTGCTTTAGAAGCTCTTTCTCAACATACTTGCATACAATGGTAAGATGGTGTCAGTATTTTTTAAAAAGTGGAATCCTTGGGCACCACGTGCATGGCCCTAAACTGCAACGTCTTTACAGACAGAATTTCCATGAAGGCGGTCATTCTTTCTCTCAAATACAGCCTCTGAGGACAAAGCAATCTGAACACTATCTAGCACCTAGAAAATTTGTACTTACCTAAACCTCCTTGACATTTGCATCTCAGGAGATAACATAATATGAAAACTATGTTTTTCTGAGATAGGAAACGGAAACCAAAGTGATCTTGTCTTGATGTCACTATTACTCTTACTACTAAAAAGTGTGAAATTTAATTATAGAAGTTTGCATTTTACTGGCAAAGGAATACACTGACCATCACTTAAAACACTCTATTTTGTGGTTGCAGAAATACATTTTCTGAGAAATATTCGTGGTTATTGGTGGTGTTATTTAAGTATTCAAGATAAATATATTATTATGAACATTGATATAATCATACAGAGAAATTGGAGGATTGGGAAAGTGGAGGCCCCATTTTATCCCTGGCTCTGACACAGAGCTGTTCTGTAACTGAGACCAAATCAAATGTCTATGTGTCATTGTGTGTGTATGGGATGACAACCATGCCACCCATATCCTTTTGTAATCTTCCCAAGATTGCAGAACAAAGATTATAAATAACATACTTTATTCCTGACATTTATATAATAAAATTACATACTGTGTATTAAAAAATCTTTTTTTTCTAAAACATTTTGAGCCTTCTTCCGAGCTGCAGTATTCATCCAGTATTCTTCCTTTCTCCTGAAGCTAGTAACATTTTCCCGGAAATAACCAAGTCTCAGTTTGGCTAGGGTTTTGCACTGCAGTCACATAGTGGGATTTGATCAAGATACGCCTCTCCTGTTCAATCATGCTCAGCAAGTAGTCCTCAATGCCACTGGGGTATTTTTATCATGATCAGTCACTGAAAGTCAGGAAAATAACTTGCCTTTTAACATTCAGCAATTTTCTATGTGTTTAAACGGCAAGAAGAGAAATTACTCTGACTCTTTTTGCAAAAACTCTTTTTTTTCATTTCCTTTTGCCTTATTTCCCTTCTCCTCCTACAACCTTTAGCAAAATTTTGGATTTTTTCCTAGAAATGATGTTCCTAAACTCCTTCATTCACATACAGAATGCAATTAGCTTTTACTTGGACGTCTCTATTCATGTTCAAATATTAGGGCTTCTGCAGATAACATTTGCATGTAACACCCGCTGCAAACCTTAGAAATTCAGAAGGCATTCTGATATGAAAGATGCATTTTTCTCTAGGTCTTTGCTTCAGTTACCTTCTGCAGTTAAATACTTCTGACTGCATGAAAGAAACACCTACATTTATATATCTATATTGTCTTACAGTCTAGCCTATGTACCCCATTTTTCTTGTATGATATCTCCTGAAGAATCTCATCCTCAGAGAAAATTGTCAGTCCTGTTACTCTCTGGCTCTACTTCTCAAACGCTTCTGCCAGTAGATTCCCTGCAACCTATGTTGTGCAGATTCGGAAACCATGTACTGATGCCAGAGATAAGGGAACGTCAGAATTAAGTTGTACAGTCCTTTCAGCAGCATTATGGGTGATGACATTTAAACTAGTGGATGTGGGTTATTACATTTTGTTTGGTGGATAGGTCAGGGAATGAAATCATCGTTATTGGCTGACCCCGTGATGAGAGGGCGTCTCTGACAGTACCATGCAACTGCTGCTGAGATCAGCATCCTTGTGGAGCAACAGCCAGGTGAGAGGAGAGCTCAAATCCCTGTACACAGGCTGTTTTCTGGAAAGGACAGCCTATGCAGGATGGTCACTTCTGCAGACAAGAGTGGAAATTCTGAAAGCTTCAAGCAATTTTACCATGGAGCTGTACAAACATATGGCAGAGATGTCTCTCCCCACATTTTCTCTACAAACTGCATGACCAAACTTCTTTTCGTGTTTAGGTAGAGACGTACCAGTTACACACAAAGCAAAATATTCTACAATAATTGCTACAAGAAAATCTCTGAAATTAAAAATTCTACTTAGTTAACACGATAAACATATGAAAAACTTTGATTGTTGAACTCACTCCATCAAGTTTAAAAAGACTTGGCAACTGTTTTAGGTACAAGTAGTAATAGTACTAACACAGTTACATTTCTCCATTTAAAATCAATCTTGTTTATCTTACTTAAAGCCCAAAACAAGAATTATTTCTTTCACAGACATTTGACTGTATAATATTTTATATTTTTAATAGAAAATCACATTAGTTGTAAATATTTTTAATTCTCTCTTGAATTTACATTATTACACAGTGTAGTACAAATGACAGGACAATATATCTAACTGTCCAAATGACATATAGATAGCAATATGCCTTTTTTAACACCTAACATAATCCACTAATAAATTTCTTAATAGTCATAGACAAATTATAACACAAGTCTTCTGAATATTTAATTCATTTACTCAGTTTTTGGAGTAAAATTATCTTTTCAGATGTGGAGAATGACTTGGAGACAATGATTTTTAAAGATCTGTCATTAGCAATTCCTATCACTATGACCAATATTATTTATTAAACAAACCTTTTCATCTCATGTCCAAAACTAGTGCAAGTATTACACTTGCCTTTTTATCCATATTTATCTTTAGCATGAGTAGCTAATGTAGTACTGAGCAAAGAAGCATAATCCTGCTGTGGTTTCAGTAAAATATTAGTTTTATCACTTTTATCCCTTTAATCGGAGCAAAACTCATACAATTGTAAATTTATCTACTGAAAATGCAAAGTATTTTAAGAAAATACCGTTCTATTTTCTGAACTATGACCTAAGTCTGTGAGAAGGTGAGTGGCTGCTGTATGCACATTGCCTTACAACAGCAAGGGATATCAATTTCCTTTCAGTTCATGTACATCATTCTTTCTTTGAAGCTCATACAGTGAAACTGAATAGATGTGACAGCATGTTTCTTGCATGTGAAAAGGTAAAATGCCATTCAATTGTTTTCTACTGGTTACTCCAGAATCAAGTGGTCAGTTTGACCTTTTATGCTTTCTGCCTTGCTTTCTCTGGGACTCTCTGATTATATATATTAGGCTGACAAGGTAGTTTGGAAGCACTTCTGGAAAACATCCTTGCACTTTAAGCCTGTTGACTTTGACTTACTGCTATGGATATTCAGAGGGACATCTCCCTTAGCTTTTAATCTTTCAGAACTCTGAGCTGCACTTCCCCCTGTAACACACATTCGAAAAATCCAACTAATTTTGCTACTTTCACTAAAGAAAATTTAAAAAAAAAAGCATTAGCACTTCATTCTTAGTAGCAGCAAAGACCTCCTATTTTTTCATCCTTCTTAACCAGGCTTGTTTTTATTAGGTGTATTGACAAAGACATATGTGGGGAAAAAAAAAAAAAAAAAAAAAAAAAAAAAAAAAAAAAAGGGGAATAGCTTTTATTCTACCTGGACAGATGAAAAAGCATCCTGCATGAAAGTTAGGCTATATTGTTGCTCCTCTATGGCAGGAAAAAACTGAATAATATCTAATAGTATTGCCAAAGAGCATATGCATTGCTAGTTTTTTAATATGCAGTAGTTGTCATATATACAGTATCAGAAGTTTAGATTCCAGCAATTTTTTTTTTTTTTAACTCTGTAAGAGAAATATCCCTGAAGTGATCTGCTGACACTGCCCCTCTACTCTCCCTTCCTTAAAAAGTATCTGTAAGGCACCTTCAACATTTTAGACACTCCTAAAGAAAGCATCTGCTCTTTCGCTGTCGGCAGTTCTCATGCTACAGAAGTTGATCTACTCACCCAGGCTGTCTGTGAGCCCAGCTCTGCCCGTCCAGCGCTGCTTCTCTACCTGCTCCCTGCCTGCCGCATGTCACCGTGTCTCCAGCGCGGAACGCGCTCGCGTCTCACTGGGGCTCCCTCTCTCACGGCATCACTTTTAAGTCAGGCAGGCAGCGAGCAGAAGCCAAAGGGACTCTCTGTCTGATTGGTTTCCATTCAGTGCCGCTGATTAATAGGAGACGTCCCCCACAAGGAGAGGTGTTGCTGCCCCTCACAGAGATGTTGCCGCTGACAGAGCCGCAGTGCTCAGCCTGAGAAGGTTTGGGGCTGGGGGGGACAGCACGGCGGCTTTGCCAGCCAAACAGTGATTTGCAACTGAATGCAGTGGGAGGGTTCAGAGAGGAGGGCTTTGTTAAGGACCCTCTTATTAACTGAGGCTTAAATACAGAGGCTCGCGTTACCAGCTCAGTTTGGTGTGTTTTAATAACAGGGGTGAAGGTATACCCCTAACCTGTGAGAATATGGAGAAAAACAAATTACTCTAAATATCTATACTAGCAACACGGTGTCATTGGTGTGCAATACACACTGAGGAATGCAAAATTACCCTCTAATGCTACTACGGTGACAAATGAATTTAAGGTGAAAGAAAGCCAGGTATGTGAGGTTTCCCTGTGTGCTCAATAGGCTTACAGGTCTAGCTGTCACTTACACCTATTGATAACGATGGGCTTGTCACTGTACCTGAAAGTGAACATAATACAAAGTTGCAAGGGACGTTTTGGGAATTGTGACTAATAACGTTCAAGTCATTCACAGAAATAAACAGTTTGGCCAGCAACAGTAATGAATTTCCTGGTTTCTGGTGCAGCCTGTTTGGGTACAAGCGATCACTGCTCACTACTATGACACCAAATGTTCAATATTTCAGAATATGGTGGTTTGCTTGAGTTAAGATTTTCAATTAAAGCATAATGTTTACTAAAATAAGAGAACTGGAGTATCCCAAGTTCTGATTTTTGGTACTGGTGCCTTTTTTGTGGGTTCGTGGGTGCTAAAGACTATTCAAATCAACGACAACAATTTGCAATGAAACTCTTAGAAACTGGTTGCCATCACTTTCTGTGATGACAAACCCTGATGATAGCTGTTGTGGGCACCAACAGAGTAGCAGAAAATGCTGCAAAGTGTAGTTGTTTAACCTTGTAGCATAATTATTTTAGTACCAACACTTTATCTTAGAAAGATGAATCATGAGGCTAGGTTGTAGTTATGAAATTTTATTAGGGCTTTGCTTTTTGTGTTGGGGTGAAAAAAGATATGGGTTTAATCTGGTGGTGAAACTATAACAAAAGGAAGATTTGCATCAAATAGCAAAGCGAGAAATCTAAGGAGTTTTTTAGGCTCTTCTTATTACTTTAGTACTATCATTGATGAGCTCAACAGACTCATATTCACAGTGCACTGTAGCTAGCGAGACCTAATTCACCATTAGTTCCCACTTTAAATTATTAAGGAATTGATACAATTCACAGAGACCAGTCAGAGCCTTTCCATTGAATTAAGTTGCAGTTAAATTGGGCTCTGAATGAATTAGGTTTCTCTGAATGCTACACATCCCTGAAAGCAATATTTGCATACGTTTTACAGAGTGCAGAACTGGGTCTAATATGGGAATATCAGAAAGCTGAATCCAGACCCAGAACAAAATCAGCTAATGTAGTTCAGGTAAAACACATAAAGCAAAGTTTTATTTAGTATTTTTATTCCGCCTTTATGGGTCTACTTCTTCAATGGAACTAATGGGAAAATAATACTTACTATAATTTTTGTCCCAGTAATTATAAGGGAGAACAAAAAGAAAAGCTACTGACAAGTGTATATCTCTGATGTCCGCAGGTCCTGGTGTAGATTTAAATCTTGCAGATCCTAAAAGGTATTTTCTTAATAGGAAGATGTCTGGATGATAAAAAGGTATGAGTAATGGCTCTACTTTTTTTTTTGTTGTGCTGGCTTTTTTTCACTCTTTTGGCTTCTGTTTGGGAACATTGCAGCTAATAGAATCAATATTAGGAGACCATCCAGGTACGAAGGAGTCCCTGAAACTGCAAAGATGAACAAAATATCTTTTCATAATATTTTCTTGAGCTTAATCAGTGGTGTCTGGGGAACTGGCCCCTGTTTAAAGGTGGGCATAGATCTGCTCAATACCAGTCATAGGACACTCAGATAAATGGAAATGGCTCCATTTGATATTGTTGCCATCTGCAAGCTTGTAGTAAAACAAGCAACTTTATTTATATTAGACAGCATAAGGCTTGCTCTCTCATACCTATTTTTCATTGTGTTTTAAATGCAGCATAGTAACTACTATAGGGGGGAAATATTGAAATTATGTGCTATACATTAACAGAAAAAAAGGAGCATTTCTAATGCAAATAGTGTTGCATGATGGGGATAAAAAGTTTTGCAATATACACTGTAAGTGGAATATACATCAAAAGTAGGCCAAAAATGAAAAAGCGTAGGTGTGACAGCAAATAGGGAGAGATGGGTGGAAATCTAAGGCTGTGCTCTAACACGCAGAAGGCTACTCTATATAGGGGAGGAATACAAAATTCTCCTTCTGAAAAAGAGTGGGCAGTGGAAAGAGATATGGAAAAGCAGAAAGTGTACCAAAAGGATAAGACAGGAATGCTTGTATTGCAAGACAGGCTGTACTTCAGTTTTATATTCTATGAAGTCTCTTGGAATTGGGTCTCTTCTCTTTTCACCCCTATTCATCTTTTTTTCTTTCCCTACCTTCACAAAGATTTGTCTGCCAGCATCCATGGGAAGCAGGACACAGTGATTATATACCTAATCTTCATTGAAATTCTAAACATTTCCTTGTTTCACAGAGGCTAAGATCACTCAGAAGTGCACAGAGTTGGGCTGGTTGCCATGTTAAATCATTCTGAGTTCAATCACTGTTTCTCATCAGTTTTTCTTTTCCTGACATATTTACACTTAACTTGTTTAAACAGAACTAAGTACAAATAAAACTTCAGAAGGGGAAAGTAATGATCCATTTTTATCCCTAGGTTTTTCCATCTATATGTAGTTAGAATATGATGTCTAGGTCTGCCGGTGGGACTGTTATCTCATTTCATCTCCTCTGATACTTCCGATAATTTTCACCAGAGGCTTTAAGATTATGAAACATGAAGAAACTGGATCAAATAATTACCATTAGTTGAAAAACTAATCTTAAAAAATCTGTATTTTCACTTAACCAATTCAGAAGAATGTTATTGGCTTATTTTCCAGCTTTTCTCCCAGCTTTCTTCTCTTTTTCTGCGAAAGACTTTAAATGACCCATTTGTTAAAAATATGATTAAGTGTATGACTTAGAAAGATTGTTGGAACATTACTGTGTGAATCAACACAGGCAGGCAGCTGGAACAACCACTAAATCACAGCTGAAATACAAAGAGTAAATTTATTTCTTTACTCACTAACTGGAGCATACTGAATCACCTGGAAGGAGACATCCAAGCGGGCACACAGGCACCATCAGACTCAGATCATCCTAGTGAACAGGATAATGTTGTTTGCACCCATTTGTCAAGGGCCTGTGCATGTGTAGTTTACCACCATGCTGAGGTCTCCTCAGCTTTGATCTTCTCTCTCCCAATACAGAGAGCTCAAGGACATCCGTGAGAGTGTCTTTGAGTCTCTCAAAACACCTACATCATCTCCACACAGAGATTCTTCTCAAAACAGACAGAGGACAAACAACAGTAGGTGTAATATGTGAGGTTTCCCACACTGTTATTCTCTAGGCCTTGGCATTCCCAGTCACAAGGTCACTTGAGTGAATCTACCATCCTCCTCATCATTCTCCTGCCTTTAACAACTTCCTCCCAACTATTGCTAAATCAGACCTGACAAGCATGAGATTTTGGCTGCCCCAGCCTTTGTAAATACTAGCCAGGGGATAGCTCGTAAGAGAGAGAATAAGAAATTTCCTATTTCTTTCCCATAATTGTGCCTCTTCCTTTGATGAAGTTATGCAAGGAACAGCCACTCTCTGTTGTTTGAAGGGGAGTTATATTTCTGTATATGACTCCAGGTTCCCAAAAAAGACATGAGAGGAGTGAAGGCATGTATGTGGGAAAGAACCCATATCAAGACCAAAACATGACAAGAACAATTAGACATTGCTAAATGCTGAGCTGCTTTTAAAAAAATGAAGTTAAAACATATGTGTAAAGCAATCCAGTGTTACACAGATCATTGGATTAGGCTTCGATATCTCCAGGGTGACGTGTGTTTCTGATTTGAGAAACACAGTAGTAAAAGCTTTAGTTAAGAATATGTGCAATAATCAATTTCATAGCCTAATAAGTGCACTCTCTTTACAGCATTTTAAGGTAAATTAAATCCCAATTTTTTTTTTCTCCCAGCTTTTGAAAACATAATAATTTATTTAGATAGTTGGCACAAAATGATTGGATTTATTTGCCATGCAGATGCATAATTACATACATACACCTCTTCGCCATTTATTTCCGTGATAAAGTTTGTTTATCTCAGTAAGTCAAGGTTCAAGACTAATATCACAGTTAACTTGATTTTGTGGGTTAAATATGTAAAAAAAAAAAATCATAGAAATCTCTAGTAGTTTCAC
This sequence comes from Nicator chloris, assembly GCA_013400495.1. Lineage (NCBI taxonomy): Eukaryota > Metazoa > Chordata > Aves > Passeriformes > Pycnonotidae > Nicator > Nicator chloris. The sequence goes on along the minus strand of WAAE01028028.1, from coordinate 4,819 downwards.
AATTTTTTTTTGTCATCCATAAATCAATGGTATTGATCACTCCTATCTTGCCTTTTTTTTCCTCAGTCTGCAGATATTCTGTTTTGAAATATTAAAATTAGATAAATCTGAGTTAGGTTCTGCTGAACTGAAGTTTTAACACATCAGGCTAGATTTTACAGCAGCAAAGCCTTCATGTTTTCCAAGCATTTAATCAGTTTAAAGCTGGTGAAGAATTTGAAAGTACATAAACCCAACCTAACTACATATAAAAATTGAACTCTTCAGATTTTCTATCAATTTACCAAAATGACAATAGAAGAATGATTAATTGCATACACAAAAAGTAAAGTGTGGTATACTAAAGTAAAATTGACAAACATTAGATATGAAGAGAAAGTAAAAATAAAGCAATGTACATGAAAGTATGACTGCCAAGCTGAGTTTCCAGTCACAATTCTTTTATAAAGTGACTTACTTAGAACTTTATTTTTTGGTCGTATATAAACACTTTTTGCAGGGCTAGCTAGTCCTGGTCACAGTCTTTAATACAGATCTTTTTTCTTGGAAATACTGGTTCACTGAAAGTATTGACAAATCATAGTTGTTTTTTGTTTATTTTCTTTATCCATGATTTAGGGGAAAAATTGATCATCTGATTCCTGCACAAAATTAAATATTTCAAAATTATTTAAATTGTTTTAATTGACCTGATCCAATTAGATGTCCTTTGTGTCATAGTCTGCAAATATTTTGAAACTGTTATGCTTGGAGATAAGACTTCTCATTTCCCAGAAATTTGAAAAGTCACATTAAATGGAAAATGTCTTGGCTTTTCTACAGTAATTATCCACTTAATTGTAACAGCAATACACTTTTCCAAAGTGTTCTTGTGAAACAAATTAGTTTAATCTTCACAGGTGAAATAAAGAAGTTATATGTTCTTTTGGTACAAGAAATGAAGGCAATAGTTTGATTTGGATAACCTGAGTGCGATTTCCACTAAAAAAAAAAAAATCCTCCTTACCTCCAAATCTTAAAAAGATTAGGCTTCCTAAATATTGATAAAAATGTTAAATTCTCCTGGCCAATACAAAGGAGCATACATGCCAACACAGAATGAACCTCCATGTGCATTACTTACAGAAGACCAAATCTAAGTTTAAGTACCTTCTACAGAAAATAAGTAGTGCCTTTTAGAAACTGTGCCATTTACATGGGCAAACATAAGCCACTCTACCTTTCATGTGCTAGAAGCATGTCTCTAATGGGCCACAGCAAAGCTCTCATCTTAGATTAGACATATTAGCTGAAACTGCTCCCAGCCTCATTCAGGTGTACACACACACACACACACACACAGACACACAGACTAATTAACTACCTACCTTACTGTTTCAGGGCAACAATAAAAATGCTTGTGGCTCAGAAGAGACATAAGTAAATGCTCTACGGTGTAAACATCACCTGCTAGCTACAGACACAGAGAAAATTTCTGAAAAGAAAAATAAATGCTGCAATATTTGTGACTTGCTAAGGAACAGTTAGAAAGCACTTTAGCTCTTCATGAAATTTCCATCCTTAATTCCATAGCCAGAGTCCTTAGGAGCTTTGTATGTGCATTCAAAAATTGATGAAGACGAACTGCTAACTATTTAACTGTCATTTCCTTGTAAGCTTGATGCCTAAATTCTTTGCTCAGAGTGTGTGACATATGACGGTTGTGAAGAGCTACTGAAAATCGTGGGAGGACGGTTGTTTTCTTCTAACATTAAAACAGGTTTTTTTCTAACAGTAAAAAGCAGGAGCAGTACCTTTTTTTTTTAATGAAACAAATCTCTGTCAGATGATGTTTTGCCCCTTGATACAACAAGGTAAAGGATGAAACCAAAACAGACTAAATTGGCTTTCATTCTTTTAAATTGGGATAAATGTGCATTCATAAATATGTCTATTAACAATGATCTTAGTTTGTCGGTGCAAAATATTCCCAGACCTCTTCTGTATTTCTCTCTGTTTATAGATGCAAAACAGTGGAAAAATGCATAACCTTCTCAGCACATGCCATTGTACTTCACCAGTATGGGAAATATATATTCTTTTTATTTAAGGTTATCTAGATGAACGTTTTCACCTTCTGTGTGGCAATATTCAAGTTTCCTTCCACTGTGGTCCTTAGAGCACAATCAGAACTCTGATTGTGCTGTAATTGGATCTTGAGATGGTATTAATTCCACCTCTTTTACTGGTCCAGAAGTTAGACAGTCACTTCAAGTTATTTCATGGATAATCAGTGGAAGGAGAAGGAGGTCTCCAGAGGAAAATTCATCCCATTTTAAGATAGCTATTTGAAGAAAATTCAAGTTGCTAAGCAACCTCATCCAGATTTTTTTCTTTCTCTTGCTGACTATGGAGGGAACCCTGCTGAGAAACTCAACTGTTTGCCTAACTTCCAACTGCTTACAGTAGGTGAAAATCCTGAATCCTGAATCCGTGAATCCTGTTCTCATGGTCCCAGAATTCTGAAAAGGCTATCCATTATGCCAATTATTCAAGGTAGATAATTTCCCCAGACTTGTTACTTAAGTAGATTCTACTTAAGTAGACTCCTACTCATCGTGATAGGGAGGAAAGAATGAAAGTGCAGCCAAAAAAAGGGGTCAAGAAAGATGATTTTAGAATATTATTTATTAAAACACACAATGGTCAGTGTTATCTCAGAGCCTGGTTTTGCCATACTGATGGATTACAAGAAGATAGCTATCTAAATAATAGAAATGTAGCAATACTGAGAGAATAAACGATTAAATAGTTTGGCTTGGTCAAACCAGTTATTTCTAGTGAAATCATAGATAGATTTTATTAGATGTGCATGCATAGGAGGTATGCAGATGATTGAGATTTTTCTAATTAAAAATATTTTAGAGTAGAAAAGCAAGCATAGCATTGAAACAAAAATACTGTGTTTATTCCTTTTGAATTTTTTTTATTATTATTAGCTTTCTTGCCCTTAATTTTGGTTTAATTTTTTTTTAAAAGCCACTCCCTTCTCCACTTGAAGAATTCTGTTTCAGTCAACTCTAATAGCATTGCTCTCCTATGGGAGAAGAAAGAGAATTAATAATGTGCTCTCATATTTATATTTCTATTATTTTATTATGAAAACCCTATGACTGCTTTTATGGGACTGTAAACTAAAGAGTGCTTGGTTTCCTGGACTTTATTTTCATAAAGCTTTGATTTACTTAACATGATTTATTTTAACTAGAAAAAAATATGTGGCTTCAAGTTCCAGGAATTATTTTTTCTCTAATATACATTTTTGGCAAATATTATTCTAAACAGAGAAGTACCATTTTCAAAGGAGATCCCATTGTAGGAGGCTTTATGTAAGTTAAAGTATTCTTTACAAATATCACAGGCAATACTGGCTAAATTATAGTGAAGTCCTGGGTACTACATGTGGTTAACAGAAACCTCATTACCACATTCTGTAAGTGTGCACACAGCAACAAGTGGACTTATAAAGGTTAACATAAAAGTGCTACACTTTATTTTTTACATATTGTCTTTACATGGGACGGATTCAGTACCTTTTCTGCTGTTTTCCAAGCACGTTAATTAGGTATGAAGATGGGAAAATACCCCAAAAAACAAACAGGAGGGAGAATAGATCACAATAAGAATAAAAAGAAGAGGCAAATGAGAGGAAAATACATTAGATAAATGTATCCAAATGTGCAGCCTGATCATCTATTAATCTTGTTGTCTAATAAAGCATCCAAAATTTATTCAGATTCAGAATGTATTCAAAATCCAAAAGATATTAGCAAGTTAGTGAAAAGCAATATACAGTCCTCAAATAATGCATTATTTTAAGAGGCACAGAAAAACTCAAGTTTCAAAGTATCATCCTGGGTTGAATAGGCATCCTCTTTGGATGGAGACCAGATGCAGTATTGGACTACTTTGTTTCTGAGTCTCCTCAAACAGCAAAATATTCAAATTGCTTCAGCAGACATACAACATGTAGTTTAGAAGCAGCTGGTTTTTTAAACTTGTGTTTGAATGAATCTCCAATACTGTGTTGTTGCAGTCAGCCTTTACTCTTACCTGCTTCTATTTCTGTGGTGAATAGTGGGCTTTTGGAGAACCTGGCAACATATTATGCTTGATGCTTTGAAAGCATGCAGTAAGATGCCAGTTTATGTTACTGGGGTGTAGGTTTAGGTTTAGGTCAGATATTGGGAAAAAGCTCTTCATGGAAAGAGTTGCCAAGCACTGGAACAGGCTGCTCCAGGAAGCAGATTACACACCATCCCTGTAGATATTTAATCTATATAGATGTGGTGCTTAGGGGCACAGTTTAGTGGTGGATTTGGCAGTGCTGGGTTAGGGGTTAGACTTGATGATCTCAGTGGTCTTTTCCAAACAAAACTATTCTATGATTCTCTTTTACAGTTTAAATAGTTATAGATCTCTTAGTGTGAGTGTAAGGAATGGGAAAGATCATCACATTAAACTGCTGAAAGTACTCCCCTCAGTCATATAACAGCTTGGGGAATTTCCCTTTGTGTGCTGTGTCTTCCCTTGATGATGATGTGGATTTCAGACCACGTTACAGGAACCTGTTCAAAGGTTAATTGTTGCCACGTTGCCCTGGTTAGTGGGAAGGGAATGTGTGCCTTCTGTTTGACACAACAGCAGAACTTTAGTGCACTGCCCACCAGTTGAGAAGCAGGATTTTCCCTATGGATATATTCTGAATCTTTATGTTGGATTGTGGATTTTTTGTGGGGGAGAGTGTTTTGTAGGGATATTTCTTTTTCTTTTCTTTTTT
>WAAE01028022.1:0-13345 GCA_013400495.1 Nicator chloris | reverse complement strand
AGCCTCCTGAAACTAATAAGCAGAGTAGAGGGAACTGGTGCAATTGAAGTGAGAGCGCTGGGTCTTTCTGTTCCCCTCTTAAAAGGAGAAAGAGTGGGAGGTCAGGCAGAAAAATGAATTTTAAGATGCCTGGATAAGATTATTTGATAGATGATTTGCTACCATGCTCTAACTGCAACAGTTCTGCTGCCTTTAGCATTCTGAAAGTAGGGATCACGAGGCTGAAAGATTGTTCAGAGTGGTGGAGTGTTCAAGATGAAAAAAAGATGAAAAAAACAGAGATTGGTTTTGTGATTCACTTTATGTACTTTACATTACAAAGTTTATTTCTGTGTTACGTGATCTGGCACCTTTGTGGTTAATACATTGCTTAGAGAACTGTTATTTCTTTACAATTATATTGAAACTATAGCTTATGAATCTAGTATTCATTCAAAATTGTTCAAATTGTGCCGTAAGAAACTGGTGCTAAAGTCTTCCTTTTCTACCAAAATGGTTCTACTCCCTGCACACAGACAAATGAAAAGCAAAGAGTATTCAAATGGGTTTGAGATGGCACATTCTCTTCAGCAGAGCCCCCTGCATGGAGACTTTATGAGACAATCATGCTGGCTGTTAAGCACTCTGCCATTGAATCTGTAATTATATCATTATCCAGTTGCTAAACAATGTGGATTTTGAGGGCTTTCATTATTTTCTGCCTACTCTTATCTGAACTTGCTTCCTGCCAGATAAAATATCTAAATATGTTATGGAGCTGCCTGTTGACTTTTGTGAGGTTTTGACTTTCAATAAATGCATTTAAACAACAACTCTTCAAATCCAAGCAAGTCTTATATGTGCTGCTTATGTAAATAAGGTAGAGCCACCGTGAACCAAACCTAGCACAACACCCCAGTGTTCCTTGCAACTGGAAAACCCTTCTCTTTGGCCAATCATAGTACCGAAGCCTCTATGAAATTCTCTCACCTTTTCTTTCTACTCTTCTTTCTGAACAGTACAAAAGGCAAATTCCTTTAGGTGCTGTGTTACCATATCTCTCCATTAGTGAAAAGTGGTGGTTGTCACAGAAACTACTCAGCTCCCACCTGGCCACAGAAAGAAACAGATTGCACATCAGCTCTGAGCGCTGCCTATGGCACCTTCATGGCTTGAGCAGGGAATAAAACTGCCTCTGGGGACAGCATCTAACTTTTGTCATTTGTTCCCTGTAAAGCACGACCATAATATCTGTGGCTGCAGACCAAGGTGGCCCTGAAAGACAGGTAATGGCATTTTTCCTAATTACCAGGTACAACTGTCAGTCATTTTCTTTCAGTCACTCAGCACATCACTGAACGAGAATTGATGTGGCTAAACTGTGTTTAAATCCAAGCTGAAAAGATGATTTTTGTGAAAATTACTGTTATCCATATCTAATGGCAAGCAGATCCATGCTTTGACAAAAGCAGCAGTATAACTTCAAGAAGACTTTTCCTTTTCCACAAATACAAAAAAAATTTCCTTTTTCACTAGACTTCGTAGAGCACTAAACACACAGCAGAGAACATTTCACTAAGTAGTCATCATTTCAGCTATTTGCTTCTCAGCTAAACCTTATATAACTTAATTTAAAAAGAAAATAGATTTCCTTCTTTTGTGAGGCCCTTGGCTTTATTATATCCTGGCAGATATAGGTACCCCATGTGTAGAGAGAGGTGACAGCAGTGGCAATGTATAGGTGAGCTGTAGTAAGAACACTAGGGGATGGCAATGTTGAAATGGCCAGTTAGCCTACTCTGCCTCCAGAATTATCCCATTCTAATATTCCACTATTGTAGATCTCTTGATAAGAAATTCACAGGCTGTAGCCTTGCAAAGCAGACTTAGTTTTATTGAGCAGAAGCAACAGGAGGAAGAAATGTGAAATCTGCTTTAGAAGATATGTGTTGCATCTGTGGTTTTCATTCTGAAGCTGTCACAACACAAGATGCTGACATTTTTGTTCTTGTCTGCATGACACAGCTCCAAAGATAGGTTACTACAGCAGTCTATATATAAGCTCTTACTGCAAGTAATTACTCTTAGATGGTAAAGTCTCTATTCATTCACAACACCTTGAAAAATGCCCATTAAAATATACTTAATAGAAATGTAATTACTTATTTCCTTTGTCACTTAAAACAAGCGAACCAGATGGCATAAAACAATCTCAGAAAGAGCCTCTCAATAAGATATTTAGATTTAATTAATATACAGTAACTAGCTCATTAAGTTAAATGCTTATTTGAAACTAAAGGAACATCTTCTTTATTATAGTTTCCATTTGCTGTAGCTGGCAGAGCAATAAACTACAGCTCTGAAAGCTAGCAAACAAAATGTTTTACATCTCTCAGTTTCAGCTGGGACAGAGCTAATTTTCTTCCTAGTATCTAGTGTAGTGCTAGGTTTTGGAATTAGGATGAGAATAACATTGATAATACAGGGATGCTTTAGTCACCTCTGAGCAGCGCTCACACAGAGTCAGGATCTTTCCTGCTTCTCACACCATGCCAGCAGTGAGTGGGCTGGGGGTGCACAAGATGTTGGGAGGGGACAGAGCCAGGACAACTGACCCCAACAGACCCAAGGGATATTCCATACCCCATGTCAAGATGCTCAGTATATAAAGTAGGAAAAAGCTGGTCAGGAACACCTCTTCAAAACTGGTTGGGCGTAGTTTGGCAGGTAGTGAGTGATTGCTTTGTTTTGTATGTTCTAATTATTTTATTATTATTATTATTATTGTTAACCCTTCCCTTTTTTTGCACAATTAAACTGGCTTTATTTCAACCCACTATTGTTGCTGGGCTTTTTTCTTCCATTTCCCTCTCCATCCCATTGGGGTGGGATGGAGGTTTAGCAGCTGTGTGCTATTCAGCTGTCTGCCAGGTTAAACCATAACGTTTATCATCTCTGATTACCTCTGTGGTGTAGAAGATGAGAGTAATTGTGTGGTGTTTCTGCAAAGTAGCATAATAAAATATTGTTTAAACAAGAAGAATCCTATCAGTGTCAAGTTGGGCGAGTATGGGAAGGAGCCAATCTCTGCAACAGGAAATTCATGACCTGCAGAGCATCCCAGCAGGTTACTCACAAGGAAATGAGTTCAGCTTCTAAAGCAGCTTCCAAGTCCCATACACCCTGAGAAATGCAGCAGGGAGAAGGAATCCAATGCAAGACATTGAGAGACTGAAACATGAAGAACACCAAGAGGTCAAACTTGTCAGTCTTTCACAATGCCACGGATTTCCTTGGCAGCCACTTGAGAAGCACAAACCTAAGACACATGTATATGTACTGGATTTCCTTTCGAGCTGACAGTAGAACACTGAGTGCCTCATGGGTACATGGAAGCTGAAGCAGCTCTGTGTGAATAACTCCTTTTAAAAATATTAAAAAAAAATATTATGGTTATTGTTAATTACATCTGCAGATGACACAATATCATCAGCAGCATGTTATATCCCAAGTATGGGGTGGGAAAAAATCTGTCTCTCTGCCAAAAGAAAGGCATCAAGGCACTATATTATTGATATATGTAATTATAACATGCTTGGATAGTATTCACACTGTTGGTAACCTCCCTAACTTTCTTTCTTTCATTCAAGACTTCAATATTTTAATAAGGTGAAGTCTTAGAATTTTTTTAAATTATTAAATCTGATATAAATCTACTGTCTTGAACCTTTTAAAAATATAGCATAAAAAGCTGCAGGTTGTCTTCCAAAAGCTATTAAAGGAAAAAAGAAAACAAACTCAAAACTACTTTCTAAGCATTGTAATGATGTTCATCTAAAGCAATTACAGCTTCAATTAACTGCAATTTCATTTGAGAAATGTTCATGCTTGGAAAAAAACTTCCTTTTATTTGAAAAATCCCAAACATCCAAGTATCTTGCAAACAAAACTAAGCACTTGTGATTATCCACTTGAATGCTGGTATTGGAATAATTGAAATTTGACCCTTCCTCTACTGCATACCAAGGTTAACATAATGCAAGTCAGATCTGTACATTTTTTTCTTATGAGAGTCAAAATAAATAGGATCTTTAAGATAGATTTCCCATTCTCCATTAAGCTGACAGCATGGAGTCTGAAGATAAATTAATGGAAATGAGGGTTTGCTATGCAGCCAACAAATGCATCTAGTGTGCCCAAAGCAAAATAATTATCATTACAAGCGACCTCTGCAACCTGAACTTAAAGGCCACCAGGTTGTGAGGAATGAAAGCAACTTGTAATGATGAGAATATAATCTACCCCTTCTTCTTCTGCACATAGCCCACCTGCCAGGCAAACAAGTTAACCTATCTCAGGTATGAGCATCTTCACAATGAAGTTTTGTTATTAATTCACTGCTGTTTCTGTTGAGCACCTTCGAAGTGTCCATCATATATTTTTAAATCCAGTATCTAAAAGCAGTATCTAAAAATCCTTCATATTTTCCTAAGTAATATCGCTCATTCGCCACGAGCCTTGGCTCAGACTTAAAGATTTTCCAAATTATCTCTTCTCCAATGAATGAGGAGAATATTTTAGACTCCTGATCTGATCTGTTTCAATTATTATGGCAAAGGCCATTGCTACATGCACTCAGCAAGGCAAGAAATACCATGTTGGAGTGGTCCTGTATCTTGTCATTGTCAGTGACATGTACTTGTAGTTCAGATGAACAGGAAAATATTTTACTGTTAAGATAAGTATGAGAACAGTACACCAAGAAATAGGTTTACTCATGTTGCCAGTCCAACCCTTACAAAAAGATTGGATCAATCAGGCAGGTCTTTTACCAGACATCTGTTTGAAAATTAATGAAGAATAGTTCCTGATGTCAACCTACTGGCTAACATTTTGACATTCACACAAGCATGGCAAATGACAAAGCACTTTGATAGGTACATATTTTTTTTTTTTCCACATATTCACTCAGCTTTGGGTATTACATATTTTCTACTAAATCTCTGTTCTGCAGGACTGATTCATATCTAGTATAAATCAATATGGCTTGAATTAGGTCAGTGTAGCTGTGCTAATTTACACTGGTCTTCAATCTGGAGCATTGATTTCATACTAATATACTATATTTCTATACTATAGAAATACAGCTTTCAGTTTGACATAGTATTGTGGTTTGCATTTCTTCAAGGAACAAGATTAAGATGTGATTCATATTTTCTGAGTGATTTTCATATCAAGCTCCTGTAAGCATTCATCATTTACACAGGGATTCCAGCACCAACAGCACCAGAGTATCATCCAAAAAGATGGCTGACTAGAATCATCTCTAGAGAAGTCTGACACTGTGTATTTATAAATCTTGTTGCTTAATTTTAAAACCAACTAAATAACCCTAAGATTTAAAAAAACAAACAAACAACTACAAGATTTCCCACAGAAGAAAAGTGTTGTTCTTCCCCTCCCCCACACTCATAGCCACCTTTGGGGTCAGCCCTGCCTTCTAATGACTGAATATCCACACATCCTGTTCACAAGCTGCATCAGCAGATGGGAACCCCAGGTCCTACCAACAGGCAAACTTGTGAGCCAGGCTGGCCCCATCACTGTCACTTTGAGGATGGAGGAGCCAGCCTGACTAAAGAGACAAGGCCTAGCTCACAAGTCTGAAGGACTGGGGCAATTAAACAGCCTGTCTAATGAGCCATTTGGTCATAAGGACATCCCAAGGAGCAGAGAAGTACAGAATATGAATACAATAAGCCAGAAGGATTGTATATAGTTGCCCAATGTCCTTGCCAGGCAATGAACAAAGATGGCTAGAGAAAGAGCAGGAAAATGGAAAACAAAACAACAAAACCTCTAGGCAGCATTATTGACAGCATCTCCTCTGAGCCTTGAAGAAATGGCAGGCCTTTGCAAAAGGTTTCAATTCATCAAAACACCATTTTTGACAAGGGAAAGTTCTGTGAGAAAATTGTCTTTGAGTTCAAAATTTTATATTTGTGCTACAAGTAGCAGAAAACTACATTCATACTTTGTTTTTAATGCAGTGCTGAGGAACCTTCTAGGTAGATATAAATGTATTTACCAGCACGTGTTTAAAAATGGATAAAAGCAAAAAGAAGTGCAAATATTCTTCATGGTTTAGTTGAAGAGTCATGAAAGATCAGGTAGTTCAAAAAGAAACTTGGGAGTTCCACAAATCAGTGGAAAAATCAGTCTAAAATCCTTCCACCCACTTCAGTGTGCATCTCCTTGCAATGAGCATGTACCTTGCAGCTGATAACTTACATCATCAGGAAAAACTGTGAAACTACAGAGACCGGATACCAGAGACAAGGAATCATAATCAATTCATGCCTTAAGAAGCACAGAGAAAATAAAAAGCAAATCAATATGGAATTTCATAGCAAGGAAGAGTTGGCACTGAGTAGAACTGATATGTGTGAGTGGCTAAATTTATACTATTGGTTCTTGCCTAGAGAAAGAATCATAGATGAGCTGCACTTTGGACTTGATGTAATAAAGGAAGCTGTAAGACAGCACAAGGTCCTAACCAGTTAGAAGAGCAGGCATGCTTGAGAAGTTCCCCTTGTGTATTTGAGTTGTGTCTGAAGGAGTTTCACGCTAAGGCATCTTTTTTGAAGTATTTTGTGTCTGAAAAAGTAGAGTCTGAGTAGAACACAATAAACCAGGTCAAAATCTCAGTAGATCTATAATCACATTGCAGTCCATATACTCCCTTCAACCCCAAGGTTTCAAATTGTCCGAGAGGTCAAATAACTTGTGGCCCACTCCATTCAGTGTCTTTGTCTCAATGGGAAGCACCCCAGGCTTTCATTAGTCCTCTGTACAAAAAAAGACAGCTATGGCTGAGGCTGCGCAGTCCCTGCAGTTAATAATAAAATGGAATGCGCCTATATTTCCAGGACAGCAGATTTTAATGCCTGAAGACTCATGCCCACCCAAGCACTTCAGTCTCCCAATTAATCTCTTCATGGAACAGCTAATTTCCAAACTGTTCTCACTTCAGGACTTACTCAATGAAATCCTTTTATTAAACTGACCTCCAGCTCTAATCCTCACTTTAAACAGGATACTGTTAGTGTGGTACAGCATTCACAACAATAAGAATAAATGTGATCAACAATTTAGTATTTGGCTTGCAGCTTTGGTCATTGGGGATCATATTTTCCTTGACAATATTTTTAAAGATACGGTTTCAAAGTGAATAATTTTAGTCATACTTTCTCTCAAGTCTTACTGATGACCTACATTGCATAAATACTTTCATATATATACATATATTATTGTATAAAAATAAGTTCTATAAATACCTCAGAGAATGAGATTTCTCTTACCTTTTTCTGAGCATCCAGCTTTACCTGGGACAAAAGGATGTATCAATGAACTCAGAAGTGGTGAGGCTCAACAGACCCAGTGACCAGACTGCAAAGGTTGCCCAAGGGATTTGCTTGCTTAACTCTCATCCTGGTGCAACAGCTTCCTCCAGGAATGCTCTTCTCATGTCATGTTAGAGTAGTACAAAGACCTCCTTACTTTCTACAGGACAGTAAGAGACATAACAAGCCAACAATAAAACAAGAAAAAACATCCCTGGCCTTGCCTATATTCCTCCCTGCCTAGGCTATCATCAACAGAGAGGGGAGATCTAGAGAAAAGTTCCCTCCAGGTTGTTCAGGCTACATTCATGGACATTTAAGGTGATGGTACAAAAAACTCTGCACTGCAAGACTTCTTCCAGAGATCTGGTGAGCATAAGCAATTATTTTTTACTTCTTTACATCAGTTGTGACTGTGATTCTCATTCACTGTGAACTGACACATATTCATAAAAACCAGTGGGATTACTCTAGTTCATACTTCCTGAAAATTCTGTGTGGGTTGGGTTTGTCTTTTTATTCTAAATTTGTAAAGCCTGTAAAATAGAGGTCTCCTCCATAGCCAAGGCATCTGGATGTTAAACACACAGTAACGTGTGTTCACATAAGTTTAAAGATTTCATTCAAACCCAGTCTCTTATGCAAAAATGGGTTAATATATTGAGATAATAGATCCAAATATCAAAAAGAATAGTTATGATGTCATCTTTTCCCCTGCAGCTTACAGGTTGTAAAATTTCAATTCTGCATCAGCCAATACTTTAGTAACAGACTTCACACTGAGAACACTGATTGATATTCTTGTCATAATTCTTGAGACATAAAAAGATCCCCTTCAGTTATTTTCAGACTGGCCCAAATACTTGGGGGATTTCTTGCAGTCTATGCTCAGAAGTACACACCAAGATGACAGACATTTTTAAATCTTCTAATTTTTGCTGTCTCATAGCTTTGTCAAAGCCTAGAAAAATGAACTGCAGTTGAGGAACATTGGAACATATAGAAATTCATGCTAAGCCTAAGGAATTAGCTTGGAGGTGAAGATTCAAGAGCTCTCGCATATATGGGCACAATATATGTGAAAAGTCTCTCCAGGGAACATGTGAACCACACAGGCTTAAACTGTGACTTGCTCTTGCAGAAATCTATGTAGGCACAGTAATAGAGACCTCATAAATAAATATAATAAAGAAATAAGAAGTAACGCCAAGTTAACACACAATATGTCCACAGATCCACAGAAAAATCTGTGATCGAATCTCAAAAGACATGAGACCAGAGTCTTCAAGAAGGCAGGTACCATGTTTGAAGTGAACAACCTGTGTAAAGACGCAACACTTAGGTTTTTTTTTAAATAGGGGTCTAGTATTCTTCACATGCAGATTTCACATCACTTTTTAGTCTCTTAATTGGCTGTAATTATCATATTTACATTCCTGAGGGGTCTACTCAGATGGCACCTCAGCTATATTTTGAAGACAATGTATTTGCACATATAAAACTGAAGGCAAATTAATTCCGTGAATAAAAATAAAGGTCAGTGAGAGTTTTACTTGCTGATGTGATCGGCAAAAAAAGATAAGTAATTCATCTGAAACACAACAGGAGAAAAGACACAGACAAAAACAAAACATAAGGAAAGACTAAAGGAGAAGGACACAACTACTGTAGGCTGTTAAACGTTAGTCACTGTAAACATCATACCCACATTACCTCAGAAGCTCTTCAAGAAAGAACTCCGAGGCGTTGCAACACTGGCCCAGGCGTGGCCAGTCAGTAGAGACCGGTGACGTGGTACACATCCCTTCCATTCTGCACAGCACAGACTTGGCTCTGGCCGCAGGAAATCATGCTGGTGCTGGACATGGAAAATACAATCTCATTCCACCATAATTAAAAGCACTTAGGAGGTAATGGATGGCTTGGAGGAGGCAAAATGTGATTTAACCTGGACTTTTACCCATAATAGCTATAAACAAAAGGATGAAGTTATGCAGAAAAATACTTTAGCAGCGAGCTTGTCAAAATTATTATTTTATACCAGTCTAATGTCAAAACGCCATTGAAGGCAATTCTAAGCAATTGTTTGGAGTTTAAGTGATTGCTTTTAGGGACATTGCTTTTAGGGACATTGACCTCACCTCCTCTTATAATCACCAGAGTGAAACAAGCACTTTTGGATTCCATTTCATCTTGAAAAGAATGTCCAAAATAAGTCAGATTAATCTTATCCTTATCAATTGTCTATATCTAAACTATGGTACACCTAACTCTATTATTAATATTGTTGTTATTTCTGCTCTTTTACAGACAATCTTTCTTTTTGCATGATTAATTTTTTTTAAAGAAGACTGTTTTCCTGAGCTGTTTCTCTTCTCCTGACCATGAGACAAGTGGCCCATTTTGCCATTCAGCAGGAAGAATTGCACCATTACAACTCAAGAAAAAATAATAAAGACGTTTCATAAGCAGTAGTCACTACTTGGATCACTGCAGCAATCTGAAGAGTTTGGACTCCTAATTAAAGTAATTCAGACTCAAATATCTATGTATGGTACAAATGAGTGGTAAAAAGTTGTTTCTTCAAACAGATTTATGAATGAAATTTGCCGAGTATCTGTGATCTACATCCATTAGTTGGGTAAAGTATCATAATTTTTAAAAGATGAAAGGGTTTTTTCTCCTTTTTCTGATAAAGTTTTCCCACTTGTTATAAAACAATTAAAGATGAGGGAATGAGAGGGGAGGAAAGGATTACATAAGTGAGATTCTGAGGTGACTCAAAAAGCTAAAGAATCCTCTCTTCTCTCATTCTCAGAGAATATTTAATTCTCTTGTGTGAAGTGCAGGACTTCATATTATGACTTGACTTCAGAGACTCTCCTGAGAAGTGATCCCCCTCAGACAACAGAAAACCTGAAGCTGATACTTCAAAACCCTGAACCAGGGCCCTAACAATGTTGTTAAAGGAAAAAAAAAATAAGTGCTCATCACTCAAGTTTTACAGAAAATTGCTGGAGGCACCTGCCTCCCTTGGCAGGATCTGGGGCAGGAATTTGAGTAGATGGAGAATGGGATTTAGGACATATTCTGGTCCTCAGTATTTCACTGTCAGATGGAGTGAAAACATCCTGCTCAAACACCTAACATGGATGAGATCCCAGATATACATGCTGGTAGTATTCAAAGGCTTTTAGCTTTCTGTATGCCCCTGCAGACCTCCCTGCAAGGTGTCCCAGATTCTGCAGCTCTGTGGCTGAGACTTTGTTCTCTGACATTCATCATTGATACATTGAAGCCCTTCCTCAGATCTCAGCTTTAGAGTTCAAATCACAGCTTTCAAGCAAATTTGGCATTATAAAGTTAATCCTCCCTGGAAGCAGCTTTTCAGAAAAGGACCTGACAGTCCTGGCAGACACCAAGCTGACCATGTGCCAGTAGTGTGTCCTTGCAGCAGAGGAGGCTGGCTGCAGCCTAGAGTGCTCTGGGATGGGAATTGCCAGCAAGCTGAGGGAGGTGCTCTTTCCTTTGAGGGAGGTGGTCTTTCCTCTCTATTCATCCCTGGTGAGAAAAACCTGGAGTTGTGAGTCCAGTTTTGTACTTCCCACCACATGAAAGGGCCTGCCTAGGGCCTGTATAGCAAGAGTTATCTGTTTTAAAGCAAGCTCCCCTTTGCCAACTGGTAATTAAACCTATGTTTTTTTCAGTTCTAGATAGCAAATGTTAAAGGATGAAAAATGGATTATGCTGTTCTGCAAACAGAAGTATGCTCTTTTCTGAGGCTAGACTTAAGAACACTGTGGAAAACATGCTTTGCTAAAAAAAAAGATGTAGATACACTCAAAGCACTAAAAACATACTTCCTAAGGCAGAAAAATACTGCATTAATTTAATGTTTTGCTAAGACATCCGAAAACTGATCACTGCAACAGATTTCCATGAAAATGTCCACAGTTCCAATGTATATGAAGTCTATCAGATAAAGTAAATTCTCAACCAGTTCAAAATTCTTTTATATAAATGCATAAACATTGAGACATAATAGAAAGTCAAGTCTAATGACCCTGAAGGGAAGTTACTATTATGCATTTTTCTTGACTCCAGTTACTAGTTCTCATTTTACTGCATCCTGAGTGCAGTATTTACCTTTATAAATTATCAGATGTTACAGATATTTACTTAAAAGCAAATTATTTGATTACAAGGCATATTGTGAGATTTTAAGCAACTGAATTGCTACTGACATAAGTAAAGTCACTCAGGCACAAATCAAGTTTAAAAAATATTCTGTATTTTATCTTCTGCCTCTTTTTCACCTCCTTTGCCTAAGATGAATGTGCCAAATCTGTGCAGGAAAGAACAAACAAATCAAAAACCTCAAAATCTACTTATGATTTCATAGGTCAAGACATATGTCTACTGAAATATCAAGTTTGTTGTTCCCCAAATAAGCTGATAAAGCACAAGCAATTATATTACTTCTTTATAAGCAATTTTTAGGAAGATCTAAGAGGCAGGGTTTGTCTTCTGAAACTTTGAATGTAGTATTCTAAATTGATTTCAATAGATCATCCACGAATACCTGATTGAAGCAAATCCAAACATTCAGCCTGCTTCTGAGTAGGTAATATGATTAGCATTAAAAGTACCAGAACAGAAATAATAGTAAAGATCTTTTTAGGTCACTTGCCATTAGAACAGACAGATGCTGGAGTTCAAGATGTCTGAAAGCTTATACAAAAAGACTGCAAGCCATTTTAGTGTAAATTTTCAGCAAATGGCAAAAACAGTGTCTGAGACAGAGAATACAAAATAATTTCTATTCATGTGACAGTTTGCATAATAAATAACAGACATAAACAATCTTTTTGTTGATGATCATATGAATGTTTCTTTCTAATTAGCAAGCAGTGTCCAAAGTTGTTTATAAATAACAAGCTGTTTAAAACATCAAGAAAACAGACTTTTTGGTGAAGTGCCCACATGGCATTTTAATAGTACTGTAATAATACTGTACAGAAACTGCTAAATTCATGTATTTTAAAACATCTACAAGGGTTATGAAGTACTCTTGTACATAATACTCCTATACAAGATTTACAACATATAAAATGCTGCCATTGCACCCTTCTTTACAGTAATGTATTATCAGGAGAGCTAAGTTGTAGATGACAGCTCCACAATTATATTAGAATATATATATATAAAACTTGCTTATATATTAAAAAAGGGGAAATCCCAGTCTATCTGAAAAACAAAGAAGCCAAATGTGGGTTTTTCCTAAGCAAATCTGGGTGCCCAAAGAAGGATCACTTCTTCCAAGCATTAAAGTCATTAGAAATGTCAGCAG
Source organism: Nicator chloris (assembly GCA_013400495.1). Classification (NCBI taxonomy): domain Eukaryota; kingdom Metazoa; phylum Chordata; class Aves; order Passeriformes; family Pycnonotidae; genus Nicator; species Nicator chloris. The sequence goes on along the minus strand of WAAE01028022.1, from coordinate 613 downwards.
GGGTCTATGAGTAAAGTGACAGAGGTCACAGATGCAGCAGACACTGCAAGTTTGTTTTATTTTCCTTCCTGTCATCATTTCATGGACAAAAAGGGCGTCATTGGGATGCCACAGCCAGCGGGAACAGCAGTTTATTTTGTATTGTGCAGGTATAAAGTGATCATAAAGAGCAAAACAGTCGGGCTTTTAACCCACACTTACCTTCCTGTCTTAAAATCTCTCCAAGCATTTCACACCAAGTTCAAATAAATGGCACTTGCTCTACAACCTAGGCTGATGTTCTGAGGACTTATTTAGCAGCAAAGCACCCAGATATAGTTCCACTGGACATGATTAATAGGGGTGTATTACTGTGCATATTCTGCATTTCAAGCTAAGGCTTACTCATATGAGCACTTACAAATGTCTAATATTCTTATGACAACACTTGTAAAGCACTGAATGGACCAGTTTGCATACAGTTTCCTCACTGAAGATCCCTTGAGCTATGCCAGTGACAACACGTGGGGATATCTGCTATGGCTGTTCTGCTCTGAGTCGGTCCCACTGTGCTCCCACTGAAGCCCTCACAACAACAATATGAATTAATTAAAAAATAATAACAAAAATAATA
>WAAE01028012.1:0-14560 GCA_013400495.1 Nicator chloris | reverse complement strand
TGAGAATTCTGTAAGAGGCTGAGACTCTGATCCTTCCTGTGATCATGGGATACCAAGTAAGATGTAACACAGTCTGGGAATTTTTTCTTCTCAGAAAGACCAGCTCCTTAACCCTTCTTTGCTGTAGTGTATAAACATGAACGGAAGTAGAATGGAAAGGACAGAAAACAGTGAACAGCAGGATGTGAAGATGTGCTTCAAATTCCTAGACTGCCTGTTGATTATTTAGTAACAGCCAATTATCTTTTTTTTCTATTGTGCTTTTTCACATTTGACGTTCATACAAAAGCCATTAACTGCAGAAAGGAGGAGTTTGTCAGAGAGAGAAGTTCTTGAAAATGCTGAAAAGCAGCACCTTGGGCAGACAGCTGAAGGGGAGGGTGGCAAGAGTCAGCTGGTGCTCAGGCAAGAGTCAAGTTTGCTGAAGCAGCCAGGTGAACCACAAGCCTGCATCTCAAAGTAAACTACAGAAAGTGATTCCAGCTTTTTCATTTTTAGTCCTAGCACTGCATGCAACAACAGAATTCATATCAAGAAGTTACAACGAGAGAACATATAAAAGGAAACTATGCACTTGGCAGCATTGCTGATTTTTTCATTTGAGATTAAGGATATGACTGATGTGCCTCAATTACACGTGTTGTACTGAAGAGAGATTCAAATGGAGAAATGCAGCTACTGAGTGAAAGCTGGGGCTGAATTCACAATTTTAAAAGAAAGTCAGAGAATACTATCCTAGAACAAACAATTATTTAGGAATATTCGAAAGTACAACACACACAGCATCCCTCAAGCTCTCAGAAGTCACTCCTATCTTCCTCTTCGTTTCCCTCACCCCCACGCTTATTTTCTGTCTGGTCTCCTCACCATTTAAATTGGTGGTCACTTGCAGGATCAAAGCTGCTATTTTGAGTCACTTAACCTACAGTTAATCTCATTGTTGCTTGCCTGTTTAAGTAGAATTACTTGGCTCTGGTGCACCTAATGGTTAACAAGGAGTCTGACAGTAAGTCTTTGGCTATATGTAATGTTACAGAAGGTGCACTTCAGACTTGCATAATGAGCAGTTTTTGCTAGTTTTGACATTGATTAATTCATGAATCATCAAGTCATACAGCCCTCAATTCTCTAAGAATTATTCTTGTCTGGCTGATACTCAAGCATTGCTTTTCTTTCTGGAAACCAAGTGGAAAGCAAGATTTTTAATGCAAGGAACAGCAATTTCCAACTTAAATTAGCCAGTAGACCTGTTGCATCTCTAAATTATTTATTAACATGATACATAGGCAGAATTAATAAAAAACTTCCTTTGGACACGTGTTATAGTTGATCTGCATCAGGCAAAGTCTGAATTTAAAAAAAAAAAACACCTTAAAAACAAACGAACAACTTGTTTGAATTTTTTTCAGAAATGTGAAATCAAAGATCTTGGTGCCTGTGCCTCATCTTCAACCAGGAGAACCTTTTCTGAACTCACCACCAGACAAATGGCTTTCAACAGAATGTTTATTTTAAAAAATGGAGACATTTTTTCCACCCTTCTTGACATTATCAACACCATTAGCAAAGCATCATGAGAAAACAATACTTCCTAAGTAAGCATACCACACACCTAACACTGTTCTTTTTCACAGATTCAAAAACAACTTCCTATTCTGTGTTGAAACATCAAAAAGCAATGGCCACTACTTAAATATCAAATTCCTAGTACTCAGTTGGAGATAACCTGTTCTAAATAGATCACAGAATACCAGGTTGGAAAGGACCACAAGGATCATCTACTCCAACCCTCCCCGGCAAAAGCACAGTGGAGATAAGACAGCCCAACACCCTGCAAAACTGATAGCCAACTCAATGCTGGTTCTTTTAATAAACAAAACACTGCTTAAAAAGTCTACGTAAATTATCTTTCATCTCATGGATTTGGAACCAAGGAGTATAAAAAATTATGTAACAGTGGTTAAGTACTGCCTGCCCAGAGCTGAGATTTGAATGTCATAACTGTTCACTGAAATAAAATCATGGTTCAAAAAGATCTGTTAGACTAGAAATGTACCAAAAAAGTAACACAGAGAAGGTAAGGCATTCAAAGTTCTTCTCCCTAATATATTATGCTAATGTAATTACCAATTTCAGTAAGATTATTACTGGTGCTATTTCAATGTTGTACAAACTAGTATCTCACCATCAGATACTTTCAGCCAAGAATTCTCATTACCATAAAAGACAAATTAAGTCAAAGCCTGTAGTATGAATCCCGCAGTAGCATGTGTATCTTCACCATCTCACACACAAGCTGCATTTTTACCAAATGTACATTTCCTTTTCAGTAACTGCTGCAATATGTTCAAGCAGGCCAGTTCTGCTTATCACACATCAGTCATAACAGAACCCAAGAACTACATCAGGATTGTGTCAAAATTTCTAACAGGATACCAGAAACTACTTCAATCCAGTTCAAGATGATCTATTTTCATGTGGGAACAGGAATTTCCTGATATTCTCAGAACAATTCTATTATTTCATCGCTCTAGAACAGAGGGATTAGAAGATTCTTTTGATGCTGCCAATAATATTCCATATACATGTTACACTGCACTGATCTGGTACTAGGGAGCTGACAGAGGCAATAATAGAGACAAAACAAGTTTCTGAAATGCTTACTGATCTGAATCACACAAGCACAGCCAAAACATTACACATCTCCTAACCCAACATGAAGACACACACTTGATGCTAAAGTGAAAATCTAGGTTGTTTTTCCTACATGACACCCTCAAAAAAGCTCCAGCATGTTAGAGCTTTTGAGTTAGTTTTGTCAATACACTTTAAGATAAACACATTCAAGGTAGTGCACACTGGGTGGAAGGAAGACACAAACATTGAGACAGGCAGAGTTTTGGCAGGCACTAACATAGAAAGGTTCTGGCAACATGTTCATAAGGTAAGAAGGGAAATCAGCAATCTGTTTTGCATGTACATATTTGCATAGTGTAGTTGCTGGCAGAATACAGAAGTTACTAAATTAAAAAAATTATGGGCCAGAAATTTTTAAATTTTGTTATATTCACAGAAATAGCAGGAAAATGATGTAACAAGCAGAATGGGACAACAGAACTACCTCGCCAGGGAAACTGCACTGAGCAGCTTCTGTGTTTGTGTTTCCAATGAAGCTGGCATGAGTCTCGATTACAGACTTTTTTAATTTATCACAGACTGCTATGGTCAAACATCATCATTTATTATAAATCAGTTTTCTTTAACTGGAATTAAATCTGTGAGAAGACGTGCAGAGGTCTGGTTTCAAATCAGACACCACAACACAAAAATACTGCATTGTTTTCCATGACAGCCTCAGAACTCAGATTCTGATAGTTTCGGCAAGAGACAAGTTAACCTCTCTTAGAATATTCAAGTGGCAATTATGATGTTTTACATTTCTGCATTCACAACTCTCTTTGCATTTGACTGTAAAAAGCAACCGTGACATACAGACTCTCAGACAAATATTTTCCAGAAATTATGGTTTTAAAGGAACAACGTAAGCAAAGGCTGACTCAATGTTTAAGTAGGAGTTGTGACTTGACAGTAATTTCTTTTTGAATCCATTGACAAGTGCCATCACTGTAAACTGTACTTTTCTTAAATTTTCTACCATTTTTGAGATTTTACATTCTTAAAAGAAATACCAGCTTTTTGACACAGATGAGTAGGAAGAGAATGTTATTTGGAGCTGTTGCAATTAATCAGGCAGAAAGCATGTGGACTGTACTGACACTAAACAACTTTCACTTCCTCAAACATAATGGGTAATACTTAGAATGATTACAAGGAGTACCACATTATGCCATGCAAACATTGGGAGCAAAATCTGAATTCCTTTGTGTGCACAATTCATCAGGATCAGGTAATTTTTGTCACAGTGTTATGGATTGAGACACAATTCCATATTAAAATATTTTCTATTTTTCTCACATGAGAGAAAGTGTCACTGAAAGAATAAATGACAGCACTAGGAAAGGTACTGATAATAAAGTGGCTAAAGGAGAGATGACTACATAGTACTGAAAGAGGTAATAAAATCAGAGGGAGATTATTACTGCTGATCCTCTGGGAAACTGATTTAATGTTTTAGCTTTCAAACCCGGCACAAAAATAAATGCACACTCATAAAATGTGTAGATACTACAAAGCTGAAAAGCAGTAGTAACAGCAGGGAAGACTGGAATATCACATATACAGAAATGACTAAACTGAAGACTATAATAACAGAAATCAGATTACACTTAACAGTGTAAAATGTAAATACCTTCCCAGTGAGTATTACAGCAGAAACGTACCTTATACACCAAGAGCTTATCAATTTTAAGTGATAGAGAAGGAACTGAGTACACCAAATCATTATTTTACATCTGTACCTTTACAGTGTGATGGAACCATGGCTCTTGGTTTCGCTGGGAGAAATATTCTAGCAGAGTGAGAAATACTGCAGCTAGAACACAAGTTCTTTCCAAAATGTCATATCATATAATATTTACAATCCTCGACATTAAAATTTTACAAGTTGTCTGACAACTCTAAGATTAAACAACAACTTGAAGAATGACCATACTCAACATTGTCATGAAACATTATTTCAAAAGTTCTTATCTGTAAAAGAAATCCCTAAAATTTTGAGTTACACATAAAGAAACTCCAGTCAGGCTACCAAATATGCCAAAATGTAACTGTTGCTCCGACAGTATGAAACAAACCAAAACCAAGTAGTCATGGTGGCACAGAAATTTAGCTCTTTTTCATCACTACTAAACCCTTTGAAGTATGATGCACACAAAGAAATGTTATATTCTCCAGTTCTTCTTTCTGTTTCACAACACTGTCCCCTGATCAAAACCAGCCTTCAAAATACAGCTCATGTGGATTTCTTATTTTACCTTATTTATTGTAGTCCCCAAACCTACTTGCCTTTTTGGAAGTATTCATAATCTTAGAGTTCCACTTACTCTCAGCTGTAGCTTGGCTGTCACTACAGCTACAAAGTCAGAGACAAAATTAACCTGAACTCAAACTCCACAGCTCTACTGCTCTGCCATAAAATTGAAAAGATGCCCACCACATGAAATTACATGCTGTGTTTATTTTTCACTATGCCTGTGCTCCACCTTATTCATATATTAAATGAGGATATGATAAGCTATCCTCTAATTCCCAGAGTGTGTAAAACTCCAATACACCTAAACGGGATGCCCAGCTGACCCTATTCACCACCTCAGTGTCAAGAATTACTGTGACACAACTTTCAGCTCTGGCTTGTTTGGTTTTGCAAAGCTTTGTAAAGCTCTCGTGGCTTCTGCTTTTCGCTGTCTGTGTGGCCCTCTGTAAAGTCACCACTTTTCAGTCACTGGGCTGGCCCTGCAAGTGTGGCTTCACAAAGCTTTTGGTGCTCCAGATTAATCAGTATGGAAGTAGTTCCGGTAACAATTTCTCTTTGGTTAATTAAAAATACTGCAGCATATAAACAAGGAAGCATACTAAAAATTAAGCATGCTTGTATAAATATAACAAAACATTTATATGCAAAATTAGTTTTAAATCAGCTTATGATATCTCTAGCACCTGAGGAAGATTGTGAGCATCTCCTTTTTTTCAGAAGACCACTCCCCTAGAGATCAAAACCGCATTTGCATCCTTCAACAAAGGAATACTTTAAATTTTTTGAAGCAAATCTTACAAAAAAGCAATAGCTCAATTAATAGATAAGCCCCTATCATGTTTAAATCACAACAAAAAATTATAATTTGAGGGAAATAATACAAAAACAACACATGAATTCTAACAAAACAGAAATCAAGGAAAAGAATAGAAATATATCCTAAAATCACTCATCCCATTAGGCATTCAGTATGTGTTTGGGCAGGTTCAACCTGTAATATCATCTTTATTCCAACCAAAAGGCAAGGAAACATGAGGGAATAAACCAGACCAGGCTTGAAGCAAATGTCTAGAGCTTCTCTATCATGTCATGCAGCAATAGACATATGACATAAATAGTTCAGTATGTGTTTTTGCTTTTGTTGTTGTTAGAAAACAAACAAACCATATTGAAAGGCATGACCCAAATATAATAAGCTCTGTGACATTGGCATAGAACTCCTGGCAGTAACAGACTAAGGAAGGAACTGTAGCTAGAGGCTACAAAGGAAGAAATGCATTTGGTCTAAATGTATCTCAGTATACCCAGTATTTGCAGTAGCTTGGCAGACATACATCTCAGAAATTTAAAAATAATTAGAAAAATAAAGAGTGTACACTGTTTGCTCAAATACATTAAAATTACACTTATTAAGAATAAAGTGTTACTGGAATAGCCTTTTTATTCAAATTGCATATGTAAAAAATCATTTCCTTTGGACATAAAGCACAAGGCATAATGCTTGCTTAAAAAAAAAAAGCAAATATCTTTTAAAAAGTATCTTGGAAAGAAACTTAAGAGCTGAATTTTCAACTCTTAAACTTAAGTACAAGTCTAAAGGAACTGCACTTGCATAAAAGTAAATTCCTCTCTGTGGTAGTTCAATTTCCTATATGAAAAAGACGTCAGTTTGCTACTACTGTAGCACATCAGATTTTAGCCCCTCCTCCCTTTTTTCCCCTTCTCATCTAAGCCACTGTTCTCTCTTTGTACCTTTCTAATGCCCTTTTCCAGGACTTCACATACTGTATCTGATTAATCCCTGACTTACAGTGGCAGCAATCTCAATGCTTCCTGCTGCACGAGGAAATGCTAAAGGCTGCCCCCTAATAGCTAATAAAGAAAAACTGAACAGCACAAACATCGTGGCACCTGAGTCAATAAAGATTTTAATACAACTTTTCAGATAAAGTTCCACAAGGTCTTGCTTCCCTGACCCCAACCACGGAACCTTCCACAACTGAACCAAGCCTGACCTCATGCAAGCATCTGCTTGGTAAGCAGTATTCTAATTTGCAGGATGTTAAGTGACCTATTTTTTTCTCATTTAAGAAGTTAAAAGCCAGCAGTATTTTGCTGTTATTAAAAAGGAACATAAGGTAGGCTCCTCTATCAATGCAAAAACAGCTCTTCTGGAAATGCAAAGGGAAAAGCAAGAGGGAATGAAGAACAGCTTCAATACAGACAAGGTTATTTGGACTAGTACTTAATTGTCCTTCCAGGAATCAAATTCTTGCCCTGATATCTTATTTTAATTAGTTATCTTGCAAGGTTATCTTAATTTACTATGAAAAAAAGGAAGTACTACATTTAGCGGTTGAGGCAACAGCCATTCAATTCAGAAATTCAAACATCAAATTTCTACTTGTCAGATCAGAAAGTTCAGCTGCTTAAGATATTTTCACTCCAAATCCACCAAGCATTCATTGGGAAGAATGCTCTAGCAAGAAACCAGGTTTTAAAATGGTATAGTACATTCTTATACACATTCTTCTTATAATACATTCAAGCTTCTCAGTGTTACAGTTTTATATGAACACTGCAGGAATATCTGACTCTAAAGCCAAGTTATTATTGCTTATTTATGCAATGACAAATCTACATGACATTTGAAGTCAGATAATGATAATGAATTTGTTCAGTGCAGCTTCTAATCTTATGTAATCAAATAATATAAACTCAATTGTATTTCATATGCTAAAAAGGAAGCAAAGGGCACATAAAATAAAGGCATTTCAAGAAGGAACTTGAACACACAAGGCATAAATAAATAAAAATTGGAGACCCTGTGAAAGGAGGTAGTTACGAAATAAATGTTGTGTTCACAAATAGATAATGAAATGGAAGGTCTGTAGAAGACAAAACGAGGCATATAGTTTCCTTTCCATATAACAAAAACCTTGAGAATAATGAAGACTCTCACACAACTGCCATCCTCACTTCTGCCTGCATCATTCTGAAATTAATAAACAACAACAAAATGACTGAAGGTTAATTACCAACTCTGTCTTGGTCACCAAACAAACAGCTAATTACACCCTCAGAACCACAGTCACTGAGACAAAAAATTCAGACATAAGGAAAATGCTTTTGTCCATTTTGGATATCAAAGAAAGTAGTAGGAAAAAGTATTTCCAGGTCTGAAAAGATCAGAAGAGAATGAGTGTAAAATTATAGCTTAACTTACATAGAAACAGCTTGCAAATGGGAATGTTTTGTCCTCAAAAGAAGTTATTGAATTCTGTGAACACTTCCAGCTTCATTAAACATTGAAACAGATCTCATGTCAGAGCTATGACTGTTCTAATGTGGACCTTTCTTGTGCGAACACCAAAGAAGTCAAATCAATCTTTATGCCAGAGGCAGCAGGAGCTCTTAGAAAGTTCCATCACATTTAGCCTCCTCTGAGTGTTGCTTTAAACATTATTACTTGGAAGGGAAGACCACAGGTTTTTCTATAGAAAACTTCAGGTATTAATAATATTCCCCTTAAGAGTTAAAAAAGCACCCTTTCCAATCAAACTCTATTTCTTGTCTCTCACTTTCATTTTCATTTTTAGGAGGGTTTAAACACTTGTGTTTTATGACAACCACAACCAATTCCTACCTAAGGGGGATTACATACCATCTCGCAGAGTGCTCAGATCCATCTGCCTTTCAAGCAATTGCACCCAGAAGGTGCACAAATTGACATGAAAAAGTAGAAACCCTTCATCTATGCACTCCTGTTTTTCCCAAGTCTCCTTTCTAGTAAGGGAGAACTAGTACCAGCTCAAGGACAGGGAGGGACTCGGAAAGAAAGGAGGGGTGCAGTCCTTGTTATGCCAGCCTTCCTCAGCTGACAATAATCAGCAACCTCCTCTGTTAGGAAGTCAAACATTAAAAGGAAGGTTTTACTGTAAGCTGAGGATATCATACATTTATGATACTCCAACTGATTCTCATGCCCCTTCTTCTTTAAAATCACACCGCCAGATATCCCAAGCACCACTCAAGGGATGTAGGGGAGAAACAGGCACAATGTAATGAACAATGTTTTTAGTGGTAAGACCAGCTTAAAGCAACTTCCTACTACTCTCTGTAAGACTGAAGAATTGACCTAGGTTAGTTAAAATGTAAAGTTACTTCTCACTTGGCCTGGTGTCCCCCTTCAGTCCCCTGCACAGCACCACAAGCCTTTGTTTCAGCAGAGAAGGAGGAATGCCTGGATCCTGGGGAGAGAGGAACAGTGGGAGAAAAAAGGTCCAAAGATGCATTTGTAAAGGCACCTCTGCTGAAAGGACTGCTCAAGGCTACTATCGCTTAAAGGGCTGGATTTAGGGTTTTTAAACTCCTTCTGCTCGAATAACACAGAATACACATATAGGTCCACACCAGCTCAGTCACTCACTACACAGCTTTCACTTAAATTAACACTCCCATGAGACACTCTAAGAAACCATTTGCCTTCTCCGTGATGTACAGCCAGCGTGATCCACTAGCTCTTGGCACTCCAAGCATCTGTGGGCCTTTTATTTCAATATACTTCTAGGTCATGGCAGGCTCCTTTGGAAATCCTACTGATGAATTGTAGTCAAGCAGCATTAACCTCATCCAGCCCACAGTGCAGGTCAGGTGCCACCCCGAGGGCACACTTTGAGAGCAGCTGCCAGCGTTTGTACCACACAAGGTCACAGGGCAGAATGAAGGCCCAGATAACCTTTGTATTCAGCCCCTCCTCAGTGGAAAAATGGAGCGGAAACAACTCACAGACCTCTCCCACCTTTGTCACAAAATACCCTGTAAGGAAGCACTGGCTTACTAAACACTCACTAGAATAACTTTCTGTCCTGCAGTTTTCCATGTATAACTAAACCATGCCGCATTTCAAAGCAATACATTTTCAGTAACTATCAAAATAATCTGATGTTATTTTTTCCTTATTTTTCTAGCCCTGTTTCCTTCACTCTCAGCACTTTGTAGGGACATCTTCATGTGCGTATTCCACATTATGTCTGTTGCAAAGTTTGGTAAACACTTAAAATACGACGTTGCTTTCTTTCAAACCCACAATGAGGGCTCACTTTACCAAAGGCCAGAGCACTTGGCTCATCCTTGTGCCAACTCAACTCAGACACACCGCACAACGCAGCTAACTCCCAAGATGGGCCTTCCACCCCTAAATTTTCCACTTAAGCAAACTAATGATCAGTAAAGATGGGATACACCCAGAAGACAGAAAACCACTTATTCAGCAAGTCAAAAATGGATACACTGGCACCGAAACTTACAGTTGAAAGTGAAATGCGTCCTACAAAGGATACCAGATTTCAGCTGCCTGCTGACAGTAAATATTTCAGGGATGTCCCTAAGATGATTTCTACTGAGGACAAATAGTACCTTCCTCTTAAAAGCAAAGAGTCTGGCTTGATAGGGAATAGACAGTTCTTTTATGCCTCTAATGGATTTATTCCCTGATGTTCAGTATTTCTCAGAAAGGATGTCACTTCCTCAGAGAATTCTGCTGCTCTACATTTTAAGAAATCAAATGTTCCAGTGAAGCTCAGCTTAAATTTCAGAAGCTGATAGAGAAAAATAAAAGAGAAGAATAAGCAAAGGTATCTGGTGGTTTAGAATGCTAAAATCCTTCCAACTAAAAGACAGCAGCAACCAGAAATCCAGAAACACCCTGATGGAGCTAACTGTAATCTCGCATCGTTTCTGGAAGTGGGTGTGTTTATGCTTTGCATGCCTATCTTGTCACATGCTAAACACCTGACATATATGTAACTTAAAGATTTGCCCTGTAGCCTTAATTATCCTCCCATAAACTTAACCAACAAAAATAGTAATTACCACAGGTGTTTCATAATCTTCCCCAAATATTTTCTTAGTAAGAAGGTAACTTAGGATTGCTTTACTGTTCAATAGAAAAAGATGACTGTTTAATGTGGGTGTGTGCCAATATATGGAAACTATTTTAAATGAATATTTTTGCAGTGGTCTGGAGGATCGTAAGTCTAAATGCTGAACACTCCCTAGCTGCAAATTGGCGCTGCCCTGAACCACTGTGCAACCCTGCACAGAATAAATAGGTGGAGGAAAAAAAGTCAGGATGAAAATTGTTTAAGCACATTAACACGTATAATTCTGTATTTTTCAAGAAGATGTAATGTCCCAAATTAAATTTAGGACAGAGACAGACTCAGATGCACCCTTACTAAGGGGCTGCCTCAGAAGAGAGCACAAAAGGCAGCACCACAGTGCAGGGGCGTGCAAAGCCACCAGTGGCATACTGAGTGTGCCCAGGACAGGCTCCTGTCCAGAGGGCATCTGCAATTCTCAGAGAAAATTTCCTCCTGTGGCAGCCAGGCCTTCTCAAGTCTTTTTTTACTCTAAAGGACTTAGACAAAACTAAGAATGTCTGCTTTACATAAAACTGAGAGAAAAACCTAGTTCACCAATAAAATCATAAAGGTGTTGTAGGAAAAAACAATTGTTATGTGTTTGTGGTAACACAACATGCATAAAGAAAGTGTAACTACCTGGCTTAAACTGAGAAGAGTTTTACTGCAGTCCACACTTGGATATTTGATAATATATGCAAATACAAGCTTTTAACATATGCCATGAGGAATTAGGTAACAACATAACCTTGACACTAAAATTAATATTAATGCATGCGGAGACTTGTTTCAGAGGGGGGGGAAAAAGGAAAACAAAAGAAAGGTGCTAAAAATACATAAAAATAAAAGACAAATTGATGTTTATTCCTAATAAATGGGAAATCTTAACCTGTATGATACTACAATTTGCAGAAGACTGAGACAAGACAATATTTAACCTTGGCCTAAAAGCAAGCATCACTTCATTGGTACAAATTGTACCAGCTTATACCAGGATTAGGTATAAGCTTCCCAACCAAGTTGTGAATTTGTGAGAGATACAAATATATACTTTCTTTCTCATTTTGAACAGCTGCACAGGTATTTCATTTAGATGAATAAGTTAAATTCTAAAGCTTTCTAAAGCTAGCCTTGGAGCTCTCGACATCACTTGGTAGTGCCAGTGCTAGTGAATTCATACCCATGGCAAAAGCTAACATACTAAAGAAAAGGCCATTTTGTTTACACTCTGAGCCATCATTTAGCATCAGGTAAAGTACCACAAGATTTGTTCACAGAAATTAATTAGTCAGAAACGAAAAATTATCCATGATTTATGTTCTGATTATGTTACCTCAAAAATATTGGATTACATATTTGTTGAAACTAAAAAGAGGATACAATCTGAGAAAACATTAAGAATACCCTAAAAAATGGTAGCATTGGTGTTCTTTTTAGCCAGCAACTTCTCTTTTTCCTAATTTCACTAGATATCAAGAGATATCTAGTGATAGATATCACACCCCACGATTTATCTGCGCAATTTTATTAATACCTAGATTTTCATCTCCTTCCCACTGTAAATTCATCCTGCAATCCCACAACACTAAGGCAGAAATAGCATTCGAATTTGGAACTGAAAACCTGAAATACAGTAATTTAAGTAATGCTGAGGTTGTTGGTACTTGACATTTCAGAATCTTGGCCAATGTACTTTAGGAAAGGAAAGTGTCTTGCATTTGACATCAGAGTTGTTGGCACATAAACAGCTACTGCAATCAGCATCGCTCCCAAACAAACCTAACTGACAACTGAAAAGTGATTGATGCTAGAAAGGTAGAAGAGGAGTGACACACTTAGAAGAAAAACAGAAATACCATTTCTAAAAAGTACAAAAACATTCACAGAAAACCAGAAAATTACCATCGAAGTACACCACTATGAATGGTTAATGTGAAAATCTATCCTGAAAGAACTGGGGCACTAAAAGAAACAAAACAAAGCAATCTGTTATCTTCCTGTGTGAATAGAACCTTGACCAAAACATGCCTAAAGCACGGTTTCTAGTTCAGTAGCAACAGCCCAGATCAAATCCTGATGCACACTGGCTATTCCTCTGAAATACCACTACTGCAGCTGCTACATTAGTCCAGCTTTTAGCACTATTTCCTCCTTCTTCTCCTACATCCTTTGCTGCGTGCAAGGCACTCCCAAAAAAGGATGTGGCCACCATGGTTAAGCCTCCAGGAAAAGAGCATTAGTGGCATTTAGAATATGTGTTTTTCTTTGCCTTTCTTTTGCTTTACCAGTTGCAAACATCTTAATAAAACTAACAGTGAAACAGGTCTCATTTCAAAGGCTGATCATTTAACATATACTCAAGTGCTCTTTACATTTTTAATCTTGCCAAACATGCCTTTATGAACAGTCATTGTATTACAGCAGCGCTAATGATAAAATGCCAAAGTGGCATTTAGAACTTTACGAATATAAAGCTCACTGGCAACTCCACAAATCAAACAAAAAAAGGACTGAGAATACATAGGGGCTTTTTTTTTGGTTAAAAATTCATATGAATAAATATGTAAGCATAATAATTAGCATATTGTTTTCAATTGCAATGCTACTATTTTCATCCCAAATTTTACACCAGCACCTATTTCATCTCAGGGACACTATTGTCTGAGGACGGAAACATCACATCTGTTGCACATTACATACTAACAGTACTGAATTACAAAGATTTTGATCTGTTTGGAGGAAAAGGTAGGAGGAATCTGTTCTTCTGGAAAGAGTTAGTACTTCACAGGCAGATTTACTGGGTAAAAGACCTGGCAACAGTAGACAGTGTCTCACCAATTTACCCACAAACACATTTTAAGAATTAGATCCAAATTAAATTGAATGTAAAAACCTTTCACGTCAGGTCCTAAGCAAAAAAAGAAAACAAAACAAAGGCAGAAATTACACAGTTCCAATCTTCAATACTCAAGAAACGTACTCTGGGTTTTTCCAGGAGACATTATCGCACAAAGCTGTCTTTAGCAGGTAGACACAGTTCTTCAGCAAAACTAGCAGACTTCAAACTATTCCAAAAGAGTGATTTGCAGTTTAGCACCACCTCACCTACAGCTCTCTCATGAGAAGTCAGAATCCCAAAGAAAATAAAATACAACCCAGTAACACACCAAACCCAACCACAATACACCTTTTGGACAAAAAAACCCCCAAACCACCCCAACTTCCCCACACACCTTTTTTGCAGTGAAGCAGCCAAGTGGGAACAGTAAAAGAGGACATGGTTAGTAAAGACTGTAATTAAGGACGATAGATGGATGTATCAATTGAGCTCATTCTGCCAACTTAATGATTCAGCTTAAAGAACGGGGAGTTTTCCTCCTGACTTCTGTCAGAGTCAAGTACATCTGTTGAGTGCATTTGAAGATTCTGCCTCTTGCAAGATAACCTTTTCCACTGCACACAAGAATTACCATGGAGTTCAGCAGAGAACAATATATTGAAGAAAAGATAGTGCTAGTTTTGTGGAAAAATCAATCATGGTCTCCAAAAACGCTAGACACAAATGACTTACTATTTTCCTGTGAACACAGTATTTATAAATATATATATATATATCTATGTATACACACTAAGGTAAAGATAAGTACCACAATTTAAGTACTTCCATTCATTTAGCTACCCTCACTTCATTATAAAGATGATA
>WAAE01028006.1:0-11523 GCA_013400495.1 Nicator chloris | reverse complement strand
AAAAAAAAGAATTGGAGAAATGTTATTTTACTTTTCTCAAGAAAGAAAAGCTAAATTCTCAATGAAAAATAAAATCCACAAACTGTATTTTTCAGAATGTGAAAATGTATGTGAGATATAATGTCTATCAGCTTCTATTTAGCATCTTCCTCACACCAGGGAACTTTATAATAAGAAGCAGCTGAGGAGAAATCAATGTTGGCCTCCATGGATGTTCTGTATTCATAGGGATGGCTCCTCTGATTGATTTGTTGGCAACATGAGATAAAAACAATTTAAATAAAAAAAAAGAACCTAATGACAGCTAAATCCTGTATGAGAGAAGAGTGGAGGACTAACACTAAAACAAGGAAAAGATTTTTAACAGCTCCTCTGACCTTGCTTTATTAAAATTTTTGGTGCATGGACAGGGACAATGGAAGGAGAATGGTTTCTTCCCTAAATTTGACCTGCTGAAATAAAATAATCAGGTCAAAACACTTAAGGCCTTGCACAGTATAAGAGGACATATTTGGCTGAAATAGTAACAGAGAGCCATTTATTCTTTTCCAGTTTGCAAACTAGAGAGCCCTATTTTTATTTTTTATGCTTTCTTGTTTCCTCTGGGAGACATAATCTACTTGCTCTGCAGCAAAGCTAATCCTCCAAGATTCCACAAAGCACTAGTGGGACAATGCAAGAGTACACAGCAGCTTGGGGGTCAATCTAGTACCTGATATTACCTTCAGAATGTAGTCCTTCCCCAAAGAAATACTTCTCATAACTACTAAAACACACACAGAATGCCCCTTTCCTCTTCCACACAAAATTTCAGACTGTACTACATATATGCATGCCTCATAGCCACAGATAACCATTTTAGCAAATGTTTAAACAGGGAGCCTCCACCTGAAAGCATCAGAGGGGGACCTGGAGCCTTCACAGAGGTATTAGAAAATACAAAGCTTGAAAATGATGCAACACATAAACTACACTGCACATAAATTCAGCTCAGTGCCACTCTCCATGTAAAAGGCTAACTACATGTTCTGGGTGGGCAATGTTCTGATGTATATTTTCTTTCCAACCAGCACTGTGCATCTCTTATCTGCACCACAGGTCTCTGCTGTATATCCTAACAGTGCCTAGTGCACAGAAATCCTGTTGAGATCAATGAAACTTCTATGCATAGAAGGGGCAGGGAAGGAGCAACAGAGATCCCTGAGGTAGATAAGTCTTTAAAATCAGGTTCATGGAAGGTGAATTTGCCCTGTGTGACTGGTAGCAGATTTATTTCAGGTTTTATACAATTCACTGAAAGACAAAGATAGGTCTGGGGTTTTACCTGTCATTGCTTTTAAAGGAACACTGAATTAATTTTATTTAGAGGCAGATCATGCAGGTCTACACTGACCAACAAAGAGAAGTGAATATTACATCCAGCACAGACACAACGTCAGTGTATAGATGCACTGAGGTGTAAAAATTCCAAACCGTGTGGGATTCTCTAGCCTTATGTATAGCTGTGCACTTAGTCTGAAGTGCTTTGGGCAGAAAAGAATCAAGATATAACACTTAGGCTTAACAGCAGAGCACTTACTCTTGTCTTTTGTCTCCTGGTGGTGGTTAAGTGGCAGAACAGAGCTGGTTATAATGCAAAGTGCTTTCATCCATGCAGGATTATGCCCCTCTCTCCTCCTCACAATTTCCCTTTTTGTGTTTTGCAGGATCACGTATATTTTCCCAACACAAGACAGAATTATGAGGGAAACTGAGCTCTCATGAGGATTTATACCTTACCATCACTGAGCCCGTCCTAGTATTCCATGCAGACTTCCCGGGATCACAGCTGCTGTACAACACAGCAAACTCTGAAGGACACCAACATTTTAGGACAACAGCTGACAACACCATTAGAACACAGAGCAGAATGTTTGCTTTAAAGATCATCTGTTTATGTGATTCACTTTGTCTCAAAGGTTTGCAGTTAGATAAATGACTTTTTTCTTCATCTGAGTTAGTACATTCCAATGCGACATCACAGGCTCTGCAGCTCATCCCTTGTAACTCATCACTGTAATCAAAATGTTAACATGAATGACCCAGAAAGCATGCAATCACTCAGCATCGACACAAAACTACCTCTGTCAGGCCACATGGGCTTACAAGGCACAAAAGAGCTTTTGGCTGTGAAGGATACATATTTCAGCTAACACACTTTGCTAAACATCTACCTACAAAAGTTAAAGCTCTTCATCACATGGTTCTGACCATACAAGTATTCCCTAACTAAACAATAACATGCCCTTGCATTTTAATCTCTCCAGCAGGTTTCCATAAATTCTTAGTCCATTCTGCTGCAGTGTATATCTGCTCAGCTCTATTTTTTCCCCCAGTTTTATGATTTAGCATATTCCTTAGATTTTTAAGAATTTTTTTTAATAAAGGAATCTTCTCCCTCCAGAATGAGGAATCACTGCCTGTTCTGTGCATAATGAAGTCCCCAAGCTGCCATCCACTACAGCACTTCCTCTGTTACCAGTTCACTTTCATCACAGTGAAACCAGTCCACAACTGTTCCAGCAGTCCACTAAATTCCAAGAGTAATCACAAACTGCTGAAACTGAGAAAAAATATCAACCAATCAGTGCAAACAAATGCCCTGGCTTGTGCTATATTTCTATCCCATCCAGGTTAGTAGCACAGCAGCCAGTACTTCATCATTTGACCACAAAATGTGTGAAAAGTGGAAACCTGGAACCGTTAGCACTGTATGGCCGGGGGCCTTTCCTTGCGTCAAACTCTGGAGTTTTAGGAGATATTTCAAGATAAACGTCAAGCCTCAAATCCTTTGTGTAGAAAAACACGTCATTGTAAGCAGAGCAGAGACAGCTTTCCTCACTTAGGGATGCCCACCTCAGCTGATGCGTGCCCATGAGCAGTTATGGAGGATACAAAAGGTGGCTGCATCTCCCATAAATTCCCACCCTGCATGGAGAGTGAGGAGTCATTAGCCTTAAGAACATAATCACAGAACCACAGAACAATCTGGGTTGGAGGGGACCTTAAAGATCACCCAGATCCAACTCCCCTGCTGTGGCCAAGGACACCTTTCAGTAGATCAGGCTGCTCAAAGCCCCATTCAACCTGGCCTTGAACACTAAAGAATTCACCTGAGGATACCTCCGTTATGACTGCCATGCAAACTTTGTTCAATTCCTGACTTTGGCAGCACAATTTATTTACATACAGATGATAAAAAATCAGCTCAAAAATGTAATACAAAACAATAAATCACGTATTCAGATATACCTGTCTGCCACTAATGAATGCACACCAACAGAAATCAGTGAAATATATTTTCAGCAGAAATGCTCCAAAAACATAGGGCCCAACCATTTACACTAAAATCACTTCTCACTAATCCCAAGATCTATACTCTGTTTTGAGGGGCACTCAGTAGAGATTAGGAGGATTGCAAATATATGTTCTGGTCTCAAAATTAAGACCCAGGTATAGAAAGCAGGAGATCTGGGCTCTGTTTCTTCCTAGGCCTCAGAGACTCATGCACTGCACAGGAAAAGCAGGAGTCTTTGGAAGGGGAAGCCAACTCATCTGCTGAGCAGGATGCTTTTCAGTTAAAAAATGGTATGAAGCACTCCGAAACATCATCTCACTGTATCTTTATTGGGGAAACTGGAATGTGTTCCTAGTACACAGGAACAGAAATAAGCTAAAATAACAGGCATTTGGAAAACATTACTTCGAATACTGCTGACAGAAACCAGATTTCTTAATCTGTTGAGAAGATCTGACAGCAGAAAGAAGATAGCATCCCTCTGCTGGCTCTAAATATGAACAACTTTGTATCCTGAGGCACGATGAAAGAAAGGGGCAGGTGTAGTCGTTCTTTGCCACTCTGTGGTGGCACCATCAGCCAGTGTATCTATCACCAGTAACAGACAGATTTTCATAGTTTCACCCTGCGAAACCACTTAAATGAAGATTAGCCTTTTAAAAGCACCCTGTTTCTTCTAATATCCATTTTGGCATTTAAGACTAAACACTTTAAGGATCTGAAACACTTGATGTTTTATGCAAAGTGCTTAAAAGAGCATCACAGAAGCTCAAATCATCAAAATCCACTCACCATTGATCACCTAGAACTAGAGAATATCCTTCTAAGTCATGTAAAATTTTCAACATAAGGCATTGACTTCTTTTGCACCAGCTTTGAGAATATCTAAAATGCAATTTATTTACATTGTATGAACAAGATCTTCAGCAATTTAGCAAGAGAAGCATGTGTGCATTTTGTTCTACTCTCTTTGCCAACCTTCCCCTCCAAACACATAATCAGGTCCAAAGGACGATTAAATACGTAATGGGATGAGGCATAATGTGACATCTTACTGAAAGATAAGAGGGCAAACACAAGTATTTCAACTTTTCTTCTAGCTTGTGACAGATAAAGCAAGCACCATTATGTAGAATCGGCTTCATGTTACTTTAAATATCCTGTACAATTCCTATAAAGCTTTTGTGCAAAATCCTTCCTGCGTATATAGAAATGAATCATATCACATTATAGCTTGCTATGCATTCTTCCCGAAGCGTACTATGTTTTAAATTGCAAAATCCATTTTTATTTTCTTTTTCATTTGTCACCTCACCACTGGAAGGAAGGCTTCCTGGCGTGTATTCCATTGCATGCCTGACAATATCAAGTCTGTCTTCAATATATTAGTATAAAAAATTGAGGATAAATGATTACTTGAGGTCAATGAGCAAGTACAGCAGACAGGAAGCCTACATGATTCATCGTATCTTCTGCTGCAAAACTCTGAGATTTTTTGATGAGAATACAGATACAATAAGTAAGCACTTAGCAGAGGAATAACTCTCTTTTTTAGTACTCTGATAATTTTCAGATAATGTGGAAAAATAAACCTGATATGAATATGTCTTCTTTGTTATCTGTCATCTCACAATACAGCAATGTGCTGCACAGTGTTAGCCTCTCATAGTCCTCAATGTAACTCAGCCACTTGGAGAGGAGGCACTGATAGAATTTCTCTCTGAGGCATTCTCCTTTTTTAACTCTAAATTTGTACACCATCCCAATCCATGTATACATTCACAACACGCTTATGCAATAAGGATTTAAAACTGGTGCAAGCCTCTTATAATGCTTTGTCATGCACGTGTTCTTGAAAAAAAGAAAAGTAAAACGAGTAACATGTAAAACATGTATAAAGCAGAACGGCTGAGCATGCTCGGCAGGGCTGAAACACTTTTCGGAGGACTAAGGGAGAATCCGTAAATATTTAACGTTGCTACAAGCAGAGGGATTAACAGAGTAGAGCTCTTTGATCAATACTTGCAGCATCATGTATTATTTCCAGCGGGCATGAACAGCAAAATGCTATTTATTGACTGAAGTACGCTACACATCATTGAAGTTTAATAAAAGGGGACATGAAATTCTCTCTTGATCAAGAGTAAGCCCCTGACCTGACCGTAGCCTAATCAACCATTTTTTGCACTGCAGTAGCACTTGATGGTTCCCAGACTCACTTTTCTGGGAGCTTTCCAAGACAGAGACAAATCCAGTCTCTGACATCAAGAGATTAATGTATTAGATAGTTTAAGATGAAATTAAATAAAGCTGGTGCAACAGAACGAATAGAAGTATGAGTAGTGAGAGGGCAAAAAGCATAAAATCACTTGGGTTCATAGACTAATTAGGACTTCAATTAGGAGTTCAGAATAAGAAACACTTTTGGTTTAGTTTTCTAGCTTATAAAAATAATAAGAAAGAGTTTTGGCAGCTTTTGTCCCACTTTCATTGTACGCAGTGCTATGCAAGCCAAAAAGGAATAGCAAGATGAACACAGCTGCCAGATAGAAGAGTTCTTTTTGGGGCAAACCAGAAATGTCTCAATCAGACTGATGCCCCATCTGCCACAGACAGTGCCCCATATCAAATACATGTAAGGAAAATTCCAGGAAGCAAACTGGAAACATCTGTGAAACAAATGGATGGTAAGAAAACATTATTTGCCCTGTCATCCTGCGTCTCTTAAAATATATTGCAGGATTCTCACTCATTAATCTCACTGGGATACATATGAAATTACCTAGCACTACTTGGGAAAAATCAGCCTGTGAACTCAACCTGGCTCTTTGAAATTTCACATGCTTTCAGTAGCTGAAATACGTTGAAACAAATGGTATGGTCCCTATCCTTAATGCAAAACCCTGCTGCACGTACAACTGCCAAGGAAAAGCACAAACAAGGAATTCCCATCAGTCATTCCTAACAGTAAGACTTCCTGAAGATAAATTATTGTAGTCCACTGTCCTCCAAGTCTGTTCCAAATGTCCACCTTTTCTGTTGCTGTAGCATGCAATGTTTGTTGTATTTATGATAACATTTGGAGTAAATAATTGACCAGATAAAACCCCATGGTAATACAAGTGCATTAGTCTGAAGTCCAGGAACATATACCCCAACAGGGGCAACCCAGACAACAGACTTAGAGTCCACATGAAACTCTTTTCCTGTTGACGTTGAACATGGATGAATTAATCTCGCAACAGTCGGCACCTTAAAATTGTGGTTGCCTGCTACTGAAGAGACCAAAGGCTCACTCAGGTGCAAGGAGAGGCCTTCCAGAACACAGGAGCTCAGCTGCCTGCAGACCCATCCCCTCGCAGGGCTGAGCTCATCTCCCACAGTTCATAACCTATATTCGGCACTGCTGAATCTAAACCTGTGCTGCTTATTTGGAACTAGGTAATCGGGATAAAAGGAAATAACTTTTCCTCGGAAGGGAGCCCACTCGATTTTCTCTTCACAGCTGCACTTTCTGTCACTCAATTTCAAGGAAACCAAAGAGACTGAACGCACCTGACCTAATCTTTTTAAAGGGCTCAAATATGGCTTTCAATCTCTTCCTTGCTGACTGACATTGTATCACATCCAGGAAGCAAAGAGATGCTTCCCTTGTAAACTCTGAATCAACTTTCCCAGCCAGTGTATTTCAACTTTTATTTCTAAGGACAAAGGTTATTCAAGTAGACAATTGCTACTCCTGAATTTCATTTAACGTATACCCCTCATGAGGTTTCTAAGTGATACGTGTCAAAAGCTAAATGTGAAATTCCAAAGAAACCATACACCACTTACCTAAAATGTCATTTATTGCCAAAGAATGATTCTGGAAGGTAAATCCTTAAATGACCATTTCATATTTTCTTCTTTTCAAATATGGGCCTCCTTTCCCTGACAAAGCATTTTCAGTCCTCTTATGCAGTTATAAGCTTTTCTTAAGGTTTTTCAAGTGTTATGATAACATTTTATGATTGCTTTTAACAATCACACATAATCCTAAACACCTATGAGGGATTTCAGAGAACAAATTTCAGCTGCCACTGAAATAAGAAGTCACCAACTTCAAAAGGTCACAACCTCAAGCTACCAGACTGACTTGTTTTCTACATCTGGTTTAAAGGATACAATAACTCCGCAATGCTAAAATAAATGAAACCAAATCAAATAGTGCAAAAATACTGACAAAGAAATGATGAACGAAAAAGAAATGATGAACAGAATAAAAATAAAAATCCTTTTCAGCACTCCAGCCAGCCCACAATAACTCCCTGGGGTTTCTGATAGGCACTTTTTTGGCTGATAGCAGGACTGATGCAGAATACATTGTGGACATAAATTACATGAAGTGATGAAAAGAGGATGAATAGAAGAGAATATATGCACTTAAAGAGGAACAAAGTCATCAGGAGTAAGTGAAAATATCCTGTAGGAAATTTCTAAAGGCACTAAAGAGGTGAATCAGAGAGACTCAGAGAGGCAAATGACAGAGTCTGCTGAGGTAGGTGGTTAAAGGCAGTCCATTGGTATATATTCAATAGACAAGAAAATAAGGAAGAGTCATGTTGATGAACCTCCTTGCCATGAAACTCTTTCCCACCTTTCTTCCTTTTAAATATGAATTGTGTACATAAATGTGTGTAAGGAATTTTAATGAGATGTACACTTTAAATGCATTAAAATGAATTATGCAGAAAAGCAGTAGGAGAGCAACAGATGTACAGATTCAAGGGTGACATGCTTAGTTTCACTTGATGAATGTTTGTTTTGTTGCTTTGAAAAATTAATGTAATGAAATATTTAAAGTGAACAAGAAACTTTAAAATTAACTTGGGAAATGGATTACTTCCTTACAAGGACAGGGTTTTATTAAGGAAAATATGCTCTTAGCATTCGAATCAGGACTCTATGAACAACCATTAAAATAAGCCAGATATTTTAGGAATGCCTTACAGACAGTGTGTTTTCAAACCATGGTACAACACCTCTTATCGACCACAAGGCCAGAGAACAAAGTGTTCACAGCAAACTTACAGCTGGTGTTTCCAATTTAAACGGTGGTGACACGATAAACTTGAAAAGCTTTTACCGGCTGATAGAAGACCAGGGCTGTCTACTGGTCCAAAAAAATTCTGGACCACTGCTTTTACCTATACCAAATAGTGACAGTAATAATTCTAGAAACTTCATTAACATTTAATTGTCTTCTTTCCATGTACTTCCTCAAATGAAGCAATTAGAAAATTATGAGAACTCCCTCCATCCTGTACTTCTGTTGTTAACAGTGTCTGTTTTCTTGTCTAGAGCAGGATTTTCTGAAGTTTATGTTAAGCAGTGAAACTTTCAGAGGTCTTTACGTTTGAAAACCAAGTTCAGGTATTTAAATTTAGGCATCTATACCAAAAGGGCACCCAAAAACCAGACAACAGGTTCTCTGCATAGGTTCTTCAGCTTTCATTGGCAACAGCTATGAGGGGATCATGTATGTTTGCCTGATTCCTCAATGCAGTCTGTACAGCATATAAAGAAAAAGCAAGTACCAACTTTTGGTTTCTGAGTCCAAAGTCAAATGCCAGAATTGTAAATAAGAGTTAGGCTGTAATGCCCAGTGGAAAGTGACTGTGAATGAAGCATCGAACTGGAATTGTTAATTTTGCCAACAGCACCTCAGGGAATCAGAAAATTTTTTTTTTTTTTCAAAGAGAAAGCATATTCTTGAGAATATCCAGCCTCTCCTCCATGAGAAAATTGTTCTTGAAGCAAGTAAAGGAGAATAGAGGAGGTTATGATGATATAGCTTGCATTCCAAGCCTTTGAAATGATAGCCTCATGAGAAATAACATGAATCAAAAGGATTCTTTGATTTTTCCTATTTAAAATAAGACCCCAAAACCTCACATTGTCCAGTACTATGCTCTTTACCATTTAGAATGGCTGGTAGCCAAGAAACATAAACTAACCACATATGAATGATACGTGTCAAGGTTGCTCTGCGAGAACAAAAGAACTTTTTGTGGCCTAATAATGTTCCCTGACTCTAATCCATCTATGAAGAGATTGCTACTGATAACAGCACCAGCAGCAATGGGAAACCTTCTGGGTAAAAACATAAATTGCATAAGACGTGGAAATTGTATTATTTTTGTAAAAATTTAATCTCAAGCCTTATGTGTGTATCTGATAAGACACTCTCCCTCTCCTCTGTATCTTGATCCCCTATATACAGGATCAACATGTAGAACACATTTTCATGGTGGACCTCACCAAAATCTATTTTACTTTCACGAAAATTCAATTAAACAAGAGAGTGCAATTATGTGTTTACTGGCAAACAGGCAGTCCACATTAGTTCAGCTTTGCTTTGCTGAACTGTGTTCAACTGCTCAAAGCATTCACATGTTCCATTATAAGATTTCATCAGACATCCCTGGCTCCAACACCATGGCACGAACAATGGAATGCACAATGCCCACTGCACTCCACATTTTGGCTGCAGCTTAAAAGCTGACCATGCTCTCTACAGAAACTGTTCACAAGTATAGCAAAGGTTAGGATAGCTTCATACATGTGTGGTTTATGTCATCCACATCTTACTCAAGCTACTTCTCCTCTCCCTTCTTCCCGCATGGAAAATTAAAAATTCACTTTCATGGCTTTGCTTTTGCCTCACCTCAATCGTGATGCCTAAAAAATCAACAGTATACATATAGTATTTTATACTCTATTAACCACATGCAGCCTTACATCCTGGTGTCACTTCCCACCAGCGCACACAAAGCCACCCTGTCCCTGCACGGCTGAGCTGGCATCCACATGCTGATGGATCAAAATACACCTAACTGAATTGCCATTTAAACCTGAAACTCCTGATGGAGCCAGAAAAACCCTTGATCCTGGGAAATGTTTCAAGTGAGCTGTCCCCCTTCTCGAAGCAGACGGGTCTCAGATCTGAAATGTCACGCGCAATTACCCTAGAGTCTTTGAATCTCCAAATAACTCCGGGCATTATCAAGGCTCTCCACTTCCCCCAACAATTTCAGAAGTTGATTTTAGTGAAATATAAAGATTTTTCTTTCAGAAATAGTGGCTAAAATGAGACCTATGACTTAGTATAGGAAAAAAAAATTACAACATTGATTCTTACAAATAAGTAGAAGAACGCAAACTGGTAGGAAACAAATGGTAAGACTGCCTCAATATGCAGTCCATCTAAAGATTTCCAGGCTGCTTTTTATTCAATCCGTGTTTAGGACTTCACTAATGAAGACAAAACGTCTCTCTTCATGATGGTGGAGTGTAAAAAACTACGGGCATTTGGAATCAGGTTTGTATTGTGATTCAATATTGTGTATTACAATTGCTGTATCATGCTTGTGTTGTGATTTCCACGTATTCCTACATGAATCTTACAACTCAAAATCCAACGTAACATCAAATATCTTCAAAAACCTACATTTGGCATTAGAACGTTGAACAGTCCTGCTGCCTCAGACCTGTTGAAGACACCACAGGTCAGGACTGGCAGCCACCAAGTTTTCTTAGTGCCACAAGGACAAGGAGCTCGGCAAGTTCTGTGCCAGCAAGAGGGGTCTGTGGTTCTGTGGGGCTCAGGACGTAAAGTATGAGGCAACTCATGATATCAAGAAGTTGCTTTGGTGGTCACATGCAGGGGCAATCATCTCAATGATCATCAGAGTATTACTCTTCTGATGCTCCATGTCTGCAAGGACACCTGGAGCAAGCAGGACAGAGGAAAGCAGAAGCTTGCTGTCCTTTGGGTGGCATGCCAAAGAGGGACTTCACTGAGCCATGGGCTGGATCACTTTCCTTGGCAAGGAAAGGCACCAGATTAAAAAATGGGACACCAGATATCTTTGTACATAAGTTATCACCAGTGCTCGTGTAAACGATGATGGGGTGAATCCCACAAAGCAAAGCAACAGAAATGGGCCCGGGGAGGCTTCTGAGCTCGCCAGCATTCCCCACAGGCATATATTCCCACTCTCACTGCGACCAGGCAAGAGGGCTGGTCATAGATGTGATGAACTGTCGTTGTAGGACACGAAAAAAGGATGAGAGACTCCAAATATTTCAGAAGGCAAAGAGCACAGAAAAAAGCACTTTATTGTCTAATTCTTATACCTTTTTAT
>WAAE01027965.1:0-10525 GCA_013400495.1 Nicator chloris | reverse complement strand
TGATTCAGGGATATCACCAAAGCTTTGGGAAAGGATTGGGGTTTTTTTCAGTTGTATGGTGGTAGAAGTAGCTCAGTTGTGACTTCTCCCTGCACTTCGTGCTGGTTTGTGGAGAATGGAGGTGGTAGATCACAGCAGCTGCCCGTGAGGATAGTGAGAGGTTGTGCACAGTCTGCATATGCCTGCAATGCAGGTTCACCTGCCGATAAGGAATGTGGTAAAGAATGCAAATAACCAAGCAGCCTATCAGACTAGGCCATGCCTAATTTCCTCTGTAAATATTAGTATTCTGCAGGTTTCACTTGACTTCCTGATTTGGAAAAATGTTCCTGTGATAAAATCCTCTTATTGTCTTTTAAAGTAGCAAGATATTTTCACCATATTGTTGGTACAAACAAAATTCTCATCTTATGCATTGACAAAACTGACTAAATATTTTCAAACTGTTTTGCTTTTCTGTAGGATCAGAACAGAGTTCATTTTGAAATTCTTTTCTCTTTCCAATATAGAATTGTAGTAATTTCTCTTAGCCCAAGGAGTCTTTTCTTCACATCATCATAATTAAATAGAAGAATTTATCTGGTACTGTTCTGCTATAAAGTATGATCCTGAACAAGCTACATTCATTTTATACTGTTGCTTTTGAAATTTACTATTATCTGGAGACAAAGAGAAAATTGTCGGTTGTCTTCATTATATGTTAACTCCTTTCACAATTCTCATAGTCTCTATCAACGTCAACAAATGCAATAGAATGGGGGGAAAAAGTTACTCTGACATCCCTTAGGGGGAAGGAAACATTCAAGATTCACAAATGCTAGTGGTTGAAAGGAATGACTAAAGTCAGAGGTCCACAAAACTCACAAAGCTTTATTATTAAATTATGCATTTGGCATGGAAATCGGTATGTTAGTCCCTGACCTACTATATAAGCATATGACAGTGGTTTCTGAATAAAGAGGTAGAATAAAGAAGGAAGAGACAAAGGAATATGTGAAATAAAAAGGAAGAGAGAGAGAGAGAAAGGGAGAAAAAGACATCACCAGTCCTGGTTCCAGTGTTGGTTCAGCTGATGGAGTGTCCTGGAGGTATCACCTAGGCCTATTGGGAGTACCTTTTTATAGACAGGTTTTACCCATCCTGGAGCAAAGTTTCTTGTTTTCTACGCAATTTAGTTATCATGCACAGTTCATTCCTTCAGACCTTTCTGGAATTCAGTCAGAGGGCTTTGGGGGTCCTGGGTGGTCTTGATCCTGCCCTACAGTCCATGCCCAATTCTCTGCATCATTCCTGTACTTGAGCTGCACCTGTAGTTGTGCCTACCTGCAGGAGGCAGAACAGGATGTTTGTCATGGAGAAGTGCTGCCTACCACTGCATAGCCCCTTCTCCAGCCTCATCTTGTTCTTTTTCAGGTTGTTATTACCGACAATCCTTGGTTATTATCAGCAGACCTCATCTGTTAGTACCAACAGTCCTTGGTTATTAACAGTGATCTGTGGTTATTATCAGCAGGCCTTGTCTATTAGTACCAATGATCCTTGGCTATTACTAACAGTCCTTGATCATTACCAACAGTTCTTGATCATTAGCAACAGTCTTTGTCCGTTATTACCAATAATTTTGGTTGGTTCCACGGCTGTGGAGAATCAGTGTTTCAGACATACACATTAGGCCCTTATCTTCTGGGATTCTATAGTTATCCTGCCAAAACAATGCTTTGGGGGTTTCTGCCTTTCAGATAGATTAATCCCAGCATGATCATTAGTTAAATAGCTTAACAGTTAAGTGCATCCTAAAACCATCCAGAGATTTAGAGTGGAAGTGACTTTTAAGTTCTCTAGGCCAACCTGCTCGAAAAAGGACTGACTTCAAAATTGTATCAGGTTGCTCAGGCACATGCTGAAGTTTTGAAAATCTCCAGAGTGGGAGATTTTACAATCTGCCAATCTGGCAGCCTGGCTCAAATTTTACCACAAGGTTGCAAAAAGGACTTTTTCCCAAAGTCCAGCTGGCATTTCTTCACCGTAGCTCTTGTATCTCTTAGAAGAGCCTGACTGACTTCTTTGTGTGCCCCCTTTTACCTAGTAGGAGACTGCTAATAAATCCCTTCTTAGGCTTCTGTTCTCCAGGCTGAAAAAACCCTTGTCCTGCAGCCTGTTCCTCTCTTGCTCCTGTATTCCAGTCACAACTATTTTAGGTTCCCTCTGCTGCTCTCACTTCCAATACATTAGTAGCGCTGCATTAGCTCTCTAAATCTGTATTTGCCACACATACACAGGGCTGTAGTCTTAGTTTCTGGTACTGGGTTCTATTGTTATTATTGAAAGGCTGTTGCATAATCAAACATATTAGATTTGACTACTCTGTCAAGAAAACTATAATCTTATGAAATGATGGAATTTACTACAATGGAAAATGCAGGTTCTCTGTTTTACACTAAAAACTAGGGTAGATGAAACATTAAAGAAACTACACTGAGAAACATTATGAAATTGATTGGGGCATGAAATAAGAACTTTTGTATTTACAATCTTTTTATTTTTCATCTCTTTAAAACCACTTCGTGTTATATTCTTGTGATCTCTTTTGTCCAGCCTAGGCCATTCAGCCCTCCATTGACCTCTAACTCAAGTCCACCTCCAGCAGCTCCTTTGGCACGTGCAGAGAGCATTTCTTCTATATCCTCTTCTGCTTCCCTCAGTGCAGCAAACACACCTACAGTTGGTAAGTTTAATTAACCGTTTTATCTTACTTGAGAAATAGGACAACTCATCCACTAGGTTGCACCTGTTTGCGAGAAGTACTTGTTGGAGTTAGTTGTTTCATATATGAGTCCAGATACTTCAAGCATCCTTTGCAATGTCTGCTTCTAAATACCAGTGAGACACATGAAAGTAGATTAGATTAGAACATAGATCAAGTTATGGCATGTTCTTTAGGGAAATATTATTCACAAGTAACAGTCCATGAATTCTTATTTGGTATGCTTGTATATCCATCAAGTACAACATGTTATCATATATTTGTTCAGAAGATGTTATTGTATAGGTGCAAAAAAACTTAGGGATACTGAAATTTTGAATGAGTACAAATGTTCACAAAACTGAATTCTTTTATGCTCTTTTAATTTTGTTTGTTGTTCCATAATTGCAGTTTCCAAAAAATAAATCTAATGCACCTTTTTCTTCAAGTTAGTTAAGAATATAAGCTAAGCAGTAAAAGTAAAACAAACAATTACACAAGAAAGATTAAGATGAAAAGGGAATTAGTCTTCTTGTGTTGCCACTAATTTCAGAAGGTTTTCTCTTGTTTTTGAAGGAAGGCTGTTCTGTTTTGATATTTGATTATCACAAATCAAAAGGAGACATTGGAGTTTTTTTAGTTAGTTGGAGTTTTTTGTTAGTTTGAAGAGAGCAGGGCTTAAGACATTTTAACTTGTTTACTTAGCAGTGTTGAACTGTTTAATTCCTGAACACCATTACACCCTTAGTCACAAGTGAAATCAAGTTGTCGAGTTACCATTCAGTTATCTGCAAATGTTACTGATGCCAAGGATTTCTCAGTCAGGCTCAGCAGCTCAGAAGAGTATCTGTGCAGCACCTAGTGGGAGTTCTGCATTGGAGTTGTTTCCACCCTGTGCAGAAGCAAAGCTACTAAATTCTGCCCAACCTTAGCTGTTACAGTTCAGTGTCCAAAAGTTTCACAAATGCTGAGAAGCATCACAGAAACACAATTGATATTTTAGTTGCCAGAGTCTATCCAGGCTCACATCCTCAGATCTCAGCTCTGGTATCGAGGAACCAAACATCAGTGGCAAAAGCATCAGTATCCCCAGCTCCGGGGAGATATGCGTGTGTGTTGTTGAAAACAGTGGCAGAGTGAAATCATGAGGTGAGCGGGAGGTAAGGAGGTGCGTGCTGATGCTGAGGTTTGACATGGTTATTATTCCAGCCCAGGAAAAACAAATAAGGCCAGTTCCATCTGCACTGACTGTTGACTATTAAATAGTCCTGGGAAAATGGGAAGGGCAGTGCAAAAACCTGAAATACTTTGGGGCATGAGGATATTGTTTTCTATATCTGTATTCATTCTGTATTCTTTTGACTTTTGCACAATCCACTGTTCCCCTTAACCCATTTGTTCTGAATAATGGAGAATTGACTCTGATTATCTTTTTCCAAGTGAACTTTAAGGCATGTGTAATTGAATGCTTCTTTTATGCTTTAGCCTTAATTTAATTTGCAAAATATTTTTGAATATTAATTTTTAACATCTATTCTTGCTTGAAATATTTTGTTTTCTTGCAATGTTTTGTTTCATTTAAATGTAATAGACGATGATCTTTTGATTCGAAATCTTCCTACAATTGAAAAGCTTTGTGAGACACCACCAGGTATTGTACTCAAAGCACATTTATGTCTTAACTAATCATCCTAATATACTACATCTAATAAAATTATATTTCTTTTGAAACAAGTTTCACCAGATATTTCTGGTATCTGGCACATAAGTTACTTGACATCTCAACTATGTAACAAGTTGTATGTTGCTGAAATCACCAAAACTTGATGTAACCACTTTTATATGATGTTATCTTCTGTCTATCCACTTCCCTGTTCCATAAACAAGCTGAAACTTAGCATTGCTTCTTCAGTTTTTCATTACCACTTTCTTTCAAGTAAAATGAATATATTTTTACTTTGACAATCCTTATTCTCCTAAAACAAGTAGATAATAACATTTCAATATTTACATATAATACAAATCTTAGAAGACAGACATAATAAGGATAGTTCACTTTTAATAAATTTTATTTTCATGACAGCTGTTTAGCCAGTATTAAAACTGTCTGGCTTTGTCCTTAAACTGAACTAAAACCATTTGATCAGCTTTATTCATCTGCCCTTTTTATGACCAATGATGCAGTCTTTTGTTCTGCGGTTTCGATCTGCACCTTGAAGGTGTCAATGCAACTATTTCCATGGTTATGTCACTAGCTCTTGTGTCAGCACAGCTCAGGGACTGGTAGTAGAGATCAGGCTGAGGCAGGTGGTAGGGCGTTTAACCCAGGTTTGCCATCACTGCCAAAGGTAATAGAACTGGAGCCTTGATCTGGGCTGCAGCCTAAGATGAAGTGAGGATACCTTCACGCAGCTCTGTTACTTCCCTTCTGTCTGAGACTTCACAGCAGATATAGAAAACCCTGAAGCTGATTGTTGCTGCACTGAATTATACTCTCAGCAGCAAGGCAACAAAACTATGACTTTCAGTGTTAGGACAAGCAGTTATGTTTGTTTTATATGATAGAATGAGAGAATCATGAAGACTGGGAGAAGACCGCCAAGATCATCAAGTCCAGCCATTGAACAATCACCACCTTGTAAACTAAACCATAGCACTAAGCAGTCCAGTCATTTCTTGAACATCTCCAGGGATGGTGACTCCGCCACCTCCCTGGGCAGCCCATTCTAAGTGAAGAAATTCTTGCTGTTGTCCAGCCTGGATCTCCCCTGGCACAGCTTGAGGCCATTTGTTCTTTTCCTGTTGCTGATTGCCTGGGAGAAGAGACTGTCCCCTACCTTGTTACACCCTCCGTTCAGGCAGTTGTAGAGAGCGATAAGGCCCCCTCTTATCTTTTCTTCGGGCAAAATGTCCTAATCTCCTTCAGCTGTTTCTCGTATGACTTACTCTCCAGACCCTTCCCTTGCTCCATTGCCCTTCTCTGGATGTGCTTCAGCACCAAAATGTCTTCCTTGAACTGAGGGGCCCAAAACTGAGCACAGGATTTGAGGTGTGGCCTCACCAATGCTGAGTACAGGGGGACAAACCCTGCCCTAGTCCTGCTGGCCACACTGTTGCTGGTACAGGCCACGATGCCATTGGCCTTCTTGGCCACCTGGGCACACCCTGGCTCATGTTCAGTCACTGTCACCAGCACCCCCAGGTCCTTTTCCTGTGGGCAGCTTTGCAGCCACTCTGCCCCAGCCTGTGGCACTGCCTGGGGTTGCTGTGACCCAGAGGCAGGATCTGGCACTCAGCCTTGTTGAATGTATAGTAATTTATTTATTTTTCAGTTTATTTATTTTCTAGGAGAATGCATAGATTTTTGAGTCAAAAGGTGATGAACAGTGGGAGCAGGGCAAAGAAGAGAGAAGTAATCTCATTTGTAGTTCCCCAAATAGGTCTCAGAGAAATATATATAATATATATTTGCTTTGGTGTTCCCTAAAAAAAAGTTAAAAAGAGTGTTTTTATTTCTAATAAATTTCACTTTTCCATCAAGCAAACAGTATGTTTTTTACCAATAGGAATATAATGAATATGTTAG
Organism: Nicator chloris; assembly: GCA_013400495.1. Taxonomy (NCBI): domain Eukaryota; kingdom Metazoa; phylum Chordata; class Aves; order Passeriformes; family Pycnonotidae; genus Nicator; species Nicator chloris. The sequence continues at coordinate 4,196 of WAAE01027965.1, read as the reverse complement.
CATTACTCTTATACTACTCATACTTTTTGAAATATTGCTATAAAAATTTACATAAGGCCATTTAGTAAAAGATTTTAAAATAAATGATACACCTGTATACAAGGTAATCCTGTCTGCATTACAGTTGTTTGTTGTTCCTTAGTAAATTGTCAGAAAAAGACATTTAAAAGCTCAGCAATTGTAGTGCCACATTCACTGAGTGTACACTTTGTCTTTAGTGAAGAATAATTCTGGAATTCAGTATTTCACCTAACAGAATTTCTAGTAATTGATAACTCATTATTGTATTGCACATCTGCCTCTTGAAACAATGATTTCTGGATTCCTGAGACTATTGAGAATCATAGCTTTTTTTGGTAGTTTTCAAGGAGAGAAAAAACTTTGGAATCATAATCTGTGTATTGTCTGAAAGAAGAAAGAAAAACAACCTACTGTCCATACTGAAGAAAATTAATAAATCAGTGGTTGTTAGCCAGAATCATAATAATTAGTTGATTTAAGAATTTTTGGTTTTCAACACTTGACACTTAGGTCTTTTGGATCTAAGGAGGCCTAAGTGTTGCATAAATATTTTCATGGTACTGAGAAGCATTCTGAATATTTTACTGCCTTATGTGAGAAATTGTAATGGAGAGAGAGGTACGAGGCCGCAGAATTAGACCTGCTTCTATCTTTTGCTATCTTTCTGTCACTACTTTACTCACTTCCTTACCTCTTAAGATCTAATATGAGATATTAGGTGCTCTCTGAAGACCAAGGCCCCAACTTACTTTTTACTTCTGTAAGAGCTCAGAAAGGACAGCCACTTAGGGTAAATACGTTTAATTTGCCATGGGCAATATTATACAGAAGCATTTAGTCTCTGCTTTATGGTATGAAAGATAAATTTTTCAATTTGCTTATGAAAAGATAAGTACTGTACCTCCTTTTTGATAGGTAATACTATGCAATACAGACCATTTCTTCATGGTACAAAAAAAACATAATAAGATGCTATCTACTAACCTGCTGCACTGAGAAAAAAAGAAGAAATTTCCAGTATTGTCTTTCGTATTTCATACCTGTGTAGAATATTTGTGAAAAATGAAATCCCATGAAAACCTGTTTCATCAACTGTATATGTGCATTTCAGAAAGCCTTAGCATGAGGTCTTGGTTGATTTTTATAGCTCTATATTGGAATTGTGTTGTGTTGGCACAAGCAAAAAGTGAAGACTTCTCCAACAATTTCTGCTTGGGAATTGCAATGTTTGTTGGCTGAAAAAGTTAAAAGAGTGTTCAACAGGTCACTTAGATCGGGTAATATTGATGAATTTGTGCTTAAGTTCATTTTTTCTCTAAGTGAATTCTTTGTATTTCTGTGGCCATTTTATCATGCATTTTTCCATACAAAAAGCATACAGTAGGGATTTTTTTTAAAGTGTTCTAGTCAATTTGGGTCTGTTGACTTCATCCCCACCAGCAGACATTTTAATGCAGAGTTCCTCTGTCTCATGTATTTGTGTCTGTTTACATAATGTCATATCAATAGTCATACCTGTGTTATTAGGCTGCTGAGCGGCATTTTGGTGGTACGATTATACTGTACTATGTTTATGTATTTCTACATACTTTACAAGTAATACCTCAGATGATACTATGATGTTGGTGTAAACTCTTGTGCAAATTACAGATATAGTCAACCATTCTGAAATCTACTAAGCTTTTTGAAAATTAAATCTATACACTGTATGTATTCTAGGTGTTTCACGTGGTCCCAGCCCTGTCAGCCTTGGAAACCAGGACACCTTGCCTGTTGCAGTAGCTCTTACTGAATCTGTTAACGCCTACTTTAAAGGAGCAGATCCCACGAAGTTAGTTAAATAGTGAATTGTGTTGAATGTCTTGAGTTACAATAAGAAAAGACACTGGGTCTACTTTTCATACTGGGGGAGGGGAATTAAAAGGGGTTTTTTTCCCTGGGTATAAATGACAACAGTGGCTTATTGTTCTGTAATGCCAAGAGTTCATATATACCTGCTTTACAAAAATGTGTTCAGTGAGAGCACTGAGAATGACAAGGATTTTATCATTATCATGTAGGTTTTATATGTAATTTTGTGCAGCTGAAAGCACTTCATTCTCTGTCATATCCATTGCTATGCTATTTAGGCCTTGCTTAGGCAGAGCCATGCTATGTTTTCAAAGCTTGAAAAATATCCAGGACTACTGTATGCTTAAGCAGTTAAAGCTTTTCTTTCTTATTTCATCTTACTTCCAAGCTGAAAGTGACCGTAAATAGTTACATTACCCTCATTTGAGACTGATTTTCTGGTTTTAATTCAGTTCATAAGATTGTGAAATTACAGTGGTTGCTTTAAAATTGGTATTAGAATAAGGCAGTTAATGAGTTGCAATGAAGCTGATTCTTTTATTCTCTTCTAGATGTATTGTGAAGATTACTGGTGATATGACAATATCGTTCCCAAGTGGGATTATTAAAGTCTTCACCAGCAACCCATCTCCTGCTGTGCTCTGCTTCAGGGTGAAAAACACAAGCAAACTAGAACAGATTCTTCCAAATGCACAGCTTGTATACAGGTTTGTATTTTTTTAAACATAATTGTAAGCTACATAATTTGTAAAGTATGAGTTGTTGTGTATGTAAATCAGGGGTTTTTGCAGTCTGGTTGATTTCATTTCATATAATTTAATTTTCTGAATTAATCTTGTTCAGCTTAGTTCTCTCCACTACTGCTATTAAAAATATCAGTGATTACTGGACTTAAAACTTGTGCTGAGTATAACAGGAGCCATAAAAATAATTTGTAAATGTGTCTGTGTTTTCATATGCATTTTATAAATAATTTCTTTACACAGTGGTAAGAATGGTACAACTAAATGATGAAACAGTAGGCTTAAATGGAAACAAGTAATAGGAGACTCGTGTATTCTCCTTTGCCATCTATTAGTGTATTTTAAAGCTGAATCATTACACTAATCAGATTCATTACATAACTATCTTTCAGATGGGTAGCAGTATGCTTGGAAGAATTTGTAGGAAAAAAAGGTTGCTGATTAACTAGGATAATGGTTGAAAGATACTGTTTTTTAAAAAAATAAATAAGCTGGAAATTTTCAGCAGACATCCATTTCAGCTGAGCAGTTTCTGTTTCATTTATTGGAGAAATTATTTGAACACTAAGCTAAATGTTTTTAAATGCTGTATTTTTTAATTACTGAAATAATGAATCACACCATATGCACATATTATTTTGTATTTAATTTCATTTTGTTGGTTCATACTTAATGCAATGAATAATTCATACAAATTTAGTTTAATCATTGTAAATGACAGTTGTTGACATGAAAGTTTATAACTGAAATATTAGCAGAACTGTATCTGACAAAGCGAATTATACTGACAGAGCATATTTTGCAAAAAAAGGTTAAAATGTCTAGTATTCTTGAATGAGTGGTGTAATATTTCACTCTAATTAATGATTTTTCTTTGTAGTGATCAATCACAAAGTGACTCCAGTACTAAGGACTTTTGGATGAACATGCAGGCTATAACTGTCTACCTCAAGAAATTATCAGAGCAGAATCCATCTGCATCCTATTACAATGTGGATGTTTTAAAGTATCAGGTAAATACTTTTATCCTTTCATAATTTTTAAGGAATTACAGCATATATTATATATACACAGAAATTAAAAGAATTATTCTTTGTCTACCAGCATGGAGGTGAACTGTCATCCCTCATCTAGACCAGTTTTGGGTATGTGTCTACTTACAGTGTGTAGACTCTGTCCAGACTTAGCACATTCCTGCTGTGCTTCATATAATTTGCTAAGATACAGGGCTTGTTTCAGATAGCTAATGCTTCAGCCCAATCCTGCAAGCAAGCTTCAAACACTGGGGGTTTTTTATATTTGTCAGCTAAGTCAAATTCTCCTTTAAGAGATTTGGTGGGGACTTCTTGTAGTTTGTACTCGTACTGTCTTTGATTTTGCAATTGCCTAAGTTTTGGATAGTGTCACTGATGGATTTTAATGCATGGTTCTGACTTGCAGTTAAAAGAGGGTAATTTTAGAGAGGGTAATTTTAGATCAGATATTAAGGAAAAATTCTTTACTCAGAGAGTGGTGAGTCACTGGCACAAGTTGTCCAGAGGAGTTGTGTATGCCCCATCTATCCCTGGCAGTGTTCAAGGC
>WAAE01027920.1:0-22327 GCA_013400495.1 Nicator chloris | reverse complement strand
CCAGTAACCAACCTGCCAACAAGCAACCAAATGAAGGATTAATATAGGCTCCTGGCAAGCTCATGCTTCCAGATGCTTGTGCTTGTTAACCTGTGGACGGTATTTTTGCCATTTATGCCTTTTTCTGATCATCAGACCCCTTTAAGCACAAGGGATGTGCTGCTTGACCTCAAGCCATGCAGTGCTCTCTTCTCCAAAATGGCAAGGCTTGGAATATCGTGGTGTGACCCGAAGCACATGGAATAGCTGTGTACTGGCACAAGAAGAGGTTACTGTAAGACAGAAGAGCAGAGGGTGAACTTTGACAGGGAGAGCTCATCACTGAAGGACACCATCCAAAGAGAACTCATCCTCTGGTAGGTCACCAGAACATCCATGTTCACCCTGGAAAGCTCTGACTGCATCAGTTAAGAAGTGTTGTGAGCAATATTCTCTTCCTGGCCTGGTGCAACTCAGATCTGGGAGATTTCTTATTAGTTCGACGAATAGGCAATGACAGAACAATGATGGAAATATTTTGATCATCTGAAAAATCTTAACAGAAGAAAAAGAACGAAATGGATTCAGTTTTAGTTCTTGGATATAAACATGTTTCTGGTAAATGAAGTTTTGATAGTGTGTTTATGCCCATCCTTTTCAGACATAAAATGAACCCCTAAATGATCTTTGGTGGTTCTTAATTCTTATTCTCTGATATCTTTACATTTATCATAATCTCAAAGAGCTTCTCATAAAGCCGAGCTGAGAATTTGGCCAGCCTTTGTCCTCAGGGGCCAAGCATTTTCAGTGCATAACTGGAGAAAACATATCTAGGTGAGCTACACAAGTAAGGCAAATCTCATGGGGCCCTATTTTGCCTAACAGGAGATGTCACTAACAGGCCACTCAAAGACCTATTCTCAGCTTACTGCTATCCATGCCTAGACCTGCTTGCACTTCTTCCACATTTTGACCTTTTGTGTGGAGCTGGTTATTTCTTAATTAGTTATTTACATTGTATCAGGATAACTTTTCCTCTGAGGAGAAAGGTCACAGACAAGGGAGAACTCTTGAGAATGTCTCCCAGGAAACGGCGAACCAAAAAATCCCAAGGGGTTCACAGCAAAATAAGACCAATGAGCACAATGCTGACCTTTTATAATTGCACTAGGACTGCGATAAAAAAGATCTGAAACAATCTGGTTGCAAAAATATACATTTGAGGTCCTATCTTCACTTGAGAAAAGTGCCTCTGTTAACTTTGATTGAAGGTATGTTAGTTTGTGTCAGCTCCCAGTCTACTTTTTGGCCTGTAAAATTCAAGTATTTGTCTTTTGTGTGTGTGCCTGCACTATCTCATTTTAAAATGCTGTTGTTTTAATTCTTAGATGAATTACAGCTCAGTTCACAAATCTAGCTGCAGTCACCACTTGTTCTGAAACAAGCGTGATTCACTGCGGTATTTTGCTGGATGAATACTTGACCAAAGCTACTGATATCTGAAATAACACCTATTCAGAGTCAGTTTTCTTTTCTTGAAAAGAAAAAGGAATAAATAACCATTTATTCACATCCTACTATTGAATCTCCAATGCTTATTATCTCTTGGGCACTCAGATTCCTTTTATTTAACTTGTGGTGCATCTTTACGTGGTGAGAACTGCACAATGTTGAGCACTGCATGAACAGGCAGTGAGAGGAAATGTGTCCTGGAGACCCTATCATCCAGATGGTGCAGTCTGCTGAGGATCCAAGGAGAAAAGAGTCAGAAAGGAAAAGTGAGTTGACTAAGCTTACACAGGTGAACAGTAGCAGGGGTGGAAATGCAACTGAAGTTTTTTCCCCTTTTTCTCAGAAAGCCAGGACCAAAGTTACAAGTAGCTGTGTTTATTCACAGGACACACCATGTCTCATGTTAATGAAATGCTAATTAATTAACTTTTATATATATATTTTTTTTTTTTTTTGTGGTAACACATTTATCCATTTGTCGATGACCAAAGGAAATAAGATCAGTGGTTATAAAACAAAGAAATTCCAATGATTGTTTACATTGATTTGAACGGAAATTAAGATACTTCTGAGGTTTAAAAGTGAGGGACATACAATTTAAAACAGAGGGTTTGTTTATTTACACTTCTCTGCATTTGCTAGTTATTTGTTAAATTTAAAATTTAAAAATTTGAATTTTAATAAAATCTTTTTTCTGTAACCTTAATTTAAAATCCTCAGAAGGAATTTATAACACAGAATGAATTTTCATTAATGATAACACTGAATATTGATAATAGAATGAAGCATAAATCACAAAAAAGTAGCCCATATTTGAAAATTGAAAGAAAAAGAGAAGAAGAAAACACTTTGTCTGTTTAATGCATTCTTGTTTGTGGGGTTTTGCATTTTTTCTGGACTTTCTGTTGTTTTTAGCCAAAGAATAGTAAACTTTGATACCTGATTTCCAGACACCTATCCCTTTGAGCTGGAGAGGAGCAACCTGCTTTGCTCTGATCATGGGTTAAGCAATTGTTAAAAGCAAATCTTGATTAAAAAAAAAAAAAAATCTGTCTAAAATTCATCTACCTCTGATAGTTACAGACCACTTCTTTGAAGTTTTAAGTTAAAAAGTATCTTAAATGATACTACTTTTTTCCTGAAGTTAGTTTCTAGGTTATGAAGTCTTTGTCATAGCTTAATCTGATCTAATTGCAGGTCATCTTCACTAAATGCAGAAAAGTCAGAGTTATTGGCTAGGGATTCTTTCTGTTGATCACAGGAAATTAAAGCTACAAATAAAGCATATCAAGTAAGGGCCTAAATTAAGTAGAATTCCTGTCTTGCTTTTCTAGGCTGTGGTTAAAATATTCATATGCTCTTTCTAAATTACCTCAAGGTGTACTTCACTAAATAAAAAGAAAAAATAAATCCAGTACCATATAGATGTAATTACCTGTTCCATTATAAAAATAGATAAAGTACAGCTAAGAAACAGCAAAATATTGAGTAATTCTCTTTGAAAAGCCATAATATGGTTTTATTAAATAAATAATATAATAAACCAAGTTGCTATGTCAAGTAGTCCTCTCTGAAAATGTCACTGAAGATTTTTTAATTTTTTGTTGTTGTTATTTTTGGATTTTGTTTATTTGTTTGCTTCAAGTTGATCTTTTGATTGTATTAGCCAAAATCCTATCTCTTAGAGGAATTCCAGCAAAAAAGACATGAGCTTTTTCATTTATACTTAGGTGCTAGCTTTGTCTTTCTGGAAAAGAAAAAAGAAACCCAAAATATGTCTTCTTCCAGTCAGTAATTCTTTCTGTTTTCCTTCCTTACCAGTAGTGAATGACAAAGAAAATATTGCCTCGGGCTCAAATATATTTTATAACCTTCAGCTTACAGATTCCAAACAATAAGTATGAACAACACATTACATTTTTCCACAACTCTGACAAAGTTTTTGAGCTACTTCTACTTTATCAGACTGTAGCTGGCATATATTTAGTAAGGTTGGGCGGACAGCTGACAAACCTGTACTGAAGGCAGGAATAATATGTGCTTTGGAAGATGCAAATGAGGGCAGCAAACCTTGCATAAAACTCATGTGACATAACAGTTAATACTGCCTTTCAAGGATGACATGAAATTGGACAAGTTCCTTTGCCTTTCATTACTCCTTAGGACAAAGGGCAAGCAGGGCCAGAGTGAAAGTGGGTCACTGTGAACTTGTCCACATTCAGTAACTATTCTGTCACTTTTGTTGATTAAAGCCCAAACATTCAAGTGTTAAGGAAATAGCTGTCCCTTTTATAATGCTGTTGCCAAAAGGCCAGAAATGTGAAGGCTGTGTAAGAGGTTGTCACTGCCGTGATGACCACAGCCAGAATACGAATTGAGACATGCAAACAGAGTGGCTAGTCAGATTGTTTTGCATTCAGGATGAACTGAAGGCAGCTCTTTACTTGTGGCTCACAATAATTCTACATTAGGAAATAATTAAAGAACTGAAAAAAGATAAATAATTAATCCTTTCACCAAAATTACTGGATTTCCCAGCATTATCTATTTGCTGTTTGTGGATTAAAGGAGTACTACAGGCTTTGTTTTGCACTACGCTGTACAAATGATGAACTTTCAGAATCAGTTTTGAAATGAAGAGTCTTCCCAGCAAGTGAAAGACATTCTCAAGAAAGTAAATAATATGGAAAACATAAAGCTGTTCTGTTCTTCTGGGGTTTTTGGGTGGGAGAGGATTTTAGTCCCAATGTCTTGCTACACAGACTCCTTTCCTTTTTGCACTGTGGCGATGCTTTAAAGGCAAACTGTCAGTACATTAGGAAAATTGGGCTGATACTGTGGACTTAGTGTACTTAAGTGAATATTATAATGCACTGACTCATTATACTGATCCTATAAATCATTGCCTCCTTTTTGATGAAATCCTTCCCAAAAATGGAATTGAAAAGATCTAGCCTTAACATCTTTAGAAATTATTCTCTCCTGCTGAATTGTGCAACATTTATGTTTACTGAGTAAGTGCTGCTCAGATTGTAATAATTCCTGTGAAGATGGAGAAGAGCAAACTGCTCCATGAAAGATTCTTCTGTCAGAAAGTGTGCAGAGGAATTCTGGCTAAATGGACAAAGATGGAAAGGGCAGGATGGGGGTGGCTAGGGTGGGGAGGAAAAAGCACTCATCTCCCCAGATAAAAGTGGTACCTTAAAAGGTATTACTATTTAAGAAGGCTCCTCTAATTCCTTTGTGGGAGGAGGTACAAGGAAGCAGTGATTTTTTTTTTTTTTTATATTTCATTTTTTTTTGTTATGTCAACTGCAGGTCCTTGCCTTGAAATATTTACTCTGTAGTCTTCATGCTATAGATCTAAAATTGATATCCAGCAGAGTGAGGAGCCAAATGATTAATAAGGTTTGCTGTTAGTAACTTCTCCTGTATCAATGGGCATTTTCAGATTTGTACCTGAGAAATCCATGAGACAAAGAGCTGGCAAGTATTACTGTTTGGGTCAGAATATGCCAAACTCCAAAGGTCAGAGCATCTTTCAAGTGCAAAGACCACCTCTGACACAAAGCAAGCCCACTGTCCTACCTGCAACAGCCATCTATTTCTAGGACGCACCTGTAGAGCTAAGGGAAGTGTTATTACAAGCAAGTAAATGCAAAATCCATTCACATTATGAAAGGATAAGTTTCTAGGGAAATAAAGAGAATCTGTTTGGTTTTTTTATGTTAAAATATGTAATGCAAAGTTAATAAAACATTTTGAGAATCATTTAGATCGATGGAACGAGGATAAGAGTGAAAATAGTAGGTTTAATTTAAAAAATGTTAAGATATCTGATAAAAAATAACAAACCAGCCACCTTTCTGAAAAGAGAAAAGACAAGATGCAGCAAGTAAGTTATTTCAGATGATAAAAGACTGGTCTCAAAATTGAAGTCAGGTTAGTAACAAGTGGAACACTTCAACATGGAGAGAATAGTAGTTGCAAGATGAATATCATCTCTATCATATACAGTTTTGTTCTCTTTATGAATAGCAGGTTTAAAGGTAAAATGGTCAATTATGACTTTTGCTGCATGAAGCAAGCTATGTACAAAGGAATAGAAACATGTTTAACATAAGGAAGAAGTGGAAGAAAAGAACAATGAAATAAAACTGACAGAGGGTTAGCAGAGTTCAGCATGCAGACGTAGATGGGAAAAAGACCTGAACAAATGCTAGACCTGAGGGGACATGCCAAAGTCACAGCCCATTTGGACTGTGCTATTAATAGACATGTTGCTATCCAAGATATCCACAGGCTACAGAAACAGGTAAAAAAAATTAACTGGCGATGTCTGAGCTATGAGGTAAATGCATTGTCCTGTGTCCTGGTTGTGGCTGGCCAGCCTGAGGCTGAGCTGCAGAAGGTGTTGGCTCTGGTGCTGCCCAGACACCTATTTTTCCTTCCTAAGGCTGTTGGTGATGGTCACCAGCCCCTGAGGTTGAATGCCCAGACATTCTGCCATCTGCCAGGGGGACACCCTGTGCTAGGAGATCACAAGCTATCTTTTGACACGCACATGATTGGTGTCTACCTCAGACCTAGGTGTTTACCCTCTTTTCAGTGTTACTGTAGAAAATCAGGAATGAGTCAGCACTGTCTAAAGCAGGACAAATAACCTGCATCCCAAAACCAGTTTATTCAATGAGGATCAGCACAGTCTGATCCACAAGGTCAGGGTGAGTTGTGGTGGTGGCCCGAAAGAATAGACAGGTGTACTGCTAGATCTAATCCGTTCCTAGACATTTGGATTGTAAACTGTACGCAAAAGTGCAAGGAGATCCCTTGCCAGGGCTGGTTCACTCTCCCAAGTGAGGAAGGGCTGTCTCTAAGCAGAGTTTTATTTATGGACTCTGCAGCTGCTGCTTCCCTCCTGACATCCTGTTGTTACGGTCTGCCCAGCAGATGTCCCTCAGCCTCTGTGGGATGAGAGCACATGGATGCAGAGGCTCTCTCCTTCTCTGTGCTGATTGCTGTCAGTAAATAACAAGTTTGAACTGGTCACTTAGAGCTGGAAACAGTCAATACCTAATTTTCCCCAGCCTGTGAATGATGCATGCTGGGTCACTCATAGTTCTTTCAGCTCTTTTTGAAGTGAAAAAGAGATGTTATAAGAACTGGTGTTGAACAGTTTTCAGGCACAAATAAATAAAAAATGTTCCGGTGCTACAGCTGTGACTGTTGTTCCCCCACTGGTGGTAGGTAGGCTGAAATGAGCATAATTCCTATTGAAGTTTCACTACTGCACGTTAACAGAATGCAACTCTCGCAAAAGCAACAAGACTTCTCATTAGATATTCTGTGTTCATACCTCGAATCCCTGTGGTCTTCCTAGACTTTCTTTAATGTGTTTCCACGCAACAAGAATCTCTGATACAGACAAACTCGTAGCTTTGACATCGACGGGAGCAGCAGTGGGTTCTGTATTAAGAAAAATTGAAACAATAAACCTCCACTGTAACAGCTTGTATTTATCAAAAACACTCCGTCTGAAACTGTCATTTACTTCCTTTATTCTACCTTAATACTCACAAGAAGGTATGACACTTAGGGGGAACATGAAAAACTGAACAAGATGAAGAGATTATTATTGTTGTATTTCTTTATTTGTGTCATGCTACATCAATATCTCATCACTGACGACGGGTGCAGCAAACTGTGAAAGAATCTCTTGTTTGTGATTTTTTTAAAAAGCTTTAATATTTGTATACGTGTCCTCTGCCTCCACACACTCCTTTCATGGCCCTACCTGCAGCAGTAAATGGAGCATTCATTCTATTTGTGGCTTCTTAGTGCCATTCTGTCAGCTCAGGATGAGCAATACCTTGCTGAGGTGCTCAGTCAGTCCTGCCCTGGGGCAATACTGAGTAGGAAGCGATACCCAGCGCTGTAGTGAAATGCTATGTGAAAGAATTTTTTAGGACTATGTTATTATATCCTTGAAGTCACAGGCACCAGTGTTTGGGATGTGCCACCTTCTCCCTGCTGTGAAGCATTTACTGTTTTAGGCCTGGGATGGACATTTTTATAGAGGCACCAAGACCAAAGGTTTGTCTCTCTGATTACCTGTGTTTGTCACCACTGGCCCTCTGTCCGTGTTTCTATCTCCATGCTATTCATAAGACACTCTGCAGTCCTGACCTCCTGATTATCTGGAACAGAGGATCCTTCCTTTCCTCCAGCCTAGCTGGGTGTCCTTTGGTGGTGCTGGGCCATGGCCAGGATCCTCACTGAAAGCTGTAGGATGCTTTACATACCACGCTTGCCCAACAGCATTGTCACAGGCATGTTTGCCTTTGCACTTTCACATCAATGAATTCTTATCAATAATATAATATAGAGGCCCAGCTTCTTTCAGTGGTTGGAAGTTGAGTAAATGTCCCCAGATATTTGCCATGACAGGCTATTGAGCACCCCACCACTCAGGTGTATCACCTGTTACAGTACTCTGGGAGTGACGAGCGTCCAGAAATTGTCTGTATGAAACTGGGACATGAGTCAAGGAAATCTTATGGGTCTTTTGCTTTATTTCCTAAATATGACTTAAAATGTTCTTAAAGACAAGCTGTGGAGGCAAGGCTTCTACATGTACTCTGCAGCACACAATAGGGCATTTCTCCATCATAGTTCACTTGCTCAGCAAAAATGTGAATTCACATTCCCCTCTAGTCACAGAACCTGTGATTTCTTCCTTGGCCTAATGTTCCTCATTACATTTCTAATGTGTTAATCTGTTCCTGAAGGGCGGGCAGAGGTCTTGGCTTTATGTCATAGGGAGACACATCAAAGAGCTTTATGAAAATTGGGGGTTTGGGGGCTTTGTTTAACAGGATTACGGAAAAGGAGCTTCCTTCCAGAACAGGCTGAAATAAAATGATAGATTTTTCTCAGTAATCAAACCACTTAATATGTAAGGTACCTAATATCAGTGTTGACTCGTTAACTACTCTCCTTTCTCTGCAGATGTTGTTCTGGAACTCTTGCCCTACAAATATTTTTGACACAGCTCATACAAATTTTTCATTCTTTTTGATGTCAGACTTTTAATGTTTGTTACTCTTTTTTGATCTCTTTTTAAATTTACATCTCAAGAAAAGTAATTTTCATGTGATACGAAGTGGTGAGTAATGAGTATTACTAATAAGTATGAAATAATTTTTTCAACATTTTAGGTAATAAAGAATAAAAAAAATATGATCAGGAACAAGAGAAGTGATCTTTTGAATTCAATACTGAAAGAATTGCATTATGAAGAAATATATTGCTCATAATATGATTTTCTGTTCAACAGTTACATCCTGCTTTCTATTTTATGTACTACTAAGATTTGTGTGGCAAAAGCTATTTTCTAGTTTTTGTATTATTGAAGCAATTACCTTGTTGTCAGAAAAGATTGCAGGGGGATAAATAATTTGAGATGTATAGAAAATGTTGGTTGGCAGACTTTACATTTTCTATAAATGCAGGTATCATTTCCTCTTCATAGCATTCGCTAGGAGTGGTTTATACATTGCTTGAATAGAAACATAGAATACTTTCTGATATTTTTAAAAATGGTTTTCAACAAATGGAACAGAAATAGTTTGGATTTTTTTATGTGAAGAAAATGTATTTCTCACATATTCAGAAATAATTCACTGCAGTTTCACTGATATTAGGTACTGAGAATAGTGTTCAGCAAAACAACAGAAATTATATATTTGGGAATAAGATATATAATGACTGTCTGAAAGTATCTGGAGACTAAATAGCATTTTTTATTGATTCAGATACGATGAGGACCATATAATTTCTGGTGATATAATGCAGTCTGTGGTTCACTCCAATGTCATGCTTTATTCTCTGTGTCTAAAACTAATGATAAGTTTGATAGGTTCATTAGCTTTTTCTATTATAGTCACTGATGTTATAATCATATTATTTTCTTCAGATCTTGTCATTATGCTAAACCTATAGGTGTCTACCTAAGGTCATACTTCCCAAAAAACGAAAAGACGCCATCTTTATGTTCCCTGTTTGAACTAAAGATGCAGTACAACAAATTCTCATAAGACTGTGTGCAATGTCCATGAAAGACTGTCTTTCCCTGTGCTGCAATCATACTTTAAAGAAACATGATCAATATGTAGGTCTTTGACATGGCTGTAAAATGGCAGGACATTTTCATTGCTAATGTTCAGAGAGGGAATCCTGAATTTTGACAGTGAAAGTAAAGAAAAGAATCACTTACTAGCCCTCAGTGTGTTGTACCTGTTTATCAGACTGTAAGCTGATCTCATTTCCTGAAATATTCATCCTTAAGGGTTTCCACATGATTTAACTTAAAAAACAAGTCCAAGAGCCTACTCAAATTTATATTGTTTTAATTCTTCTATGGAACAAAGCCTCAGTCAGGACTACTCAACCAATCGCTTCATATCTGTTCAGTTCTTATTTTGATTCCAAAAAGGATTTTTACAAAGTAGTCATTCAAAATTCAAGTTCTTGTTTGAAGCTAAGAACCCCAGTCTGAGCAATTGCATTGTGACTGCAGGCAGTTCTTCATAGCTGAGATTTTGGGATTTCAGCCAGGATCTATTTCTGTGATAATGCCTCTCTGTGGAAAAATCCACAAGAGATATATCAGAAGGAAAATCAGGAAAATTCATCCCTCTCGTGTCAGTTTGTAGGTAAAGAAAGTGGTAGCATTTGCTTCCTTGCTAGAAATAGCCACATAGACTGTCTCCCAAATCAGAGAACCTTCAGTGAGCTTTTTCCATTCCTGAGAAATGGGGGACTCCATCAGATCTGCAGTAAAATGTCTGTCTGCAGGATATAGAACTTTCTCCAGAATCTTGTGCTCAAATGGAAAAAAATATCCAATTTCCACAACAGCAGAAACAAGATTACTGTTTCTAGGACAGGCCTTTGGAATTCTCACTTTTCCACAAGTTCTATTTTCACCTTCTCTCTGACCAGTGCCTTTGCAGAAGACTTTAAAACACAGAAAAATTAGAAGAGTATTGGAATGAGCTATAAGTGAAGACCTCTGCCCTGAATATTTTTGATTTAGTGCTGAAATACTCTTGTTAGCTAGAACTTCTGAAGTTTTCTCCTGTAATGATGCTCTCCTGCACACTTTTTCACAGTGTACACCCTGTTGTGGCTCTCCCTTCCCTATGGAATAACCCAGATTTATTACACAGCAGAGAGTCACCAGGGAATGAGGAGCTGCCTTATTACACAAAGAATTTACCAGAGGAGTGCTGCCATCTTCATGAATACAAATGGTTTGTTTCCATCCAGTGACATGGCAGACAGAGTTACCCTGAGCACGTGAGGAGGGGATGTGCCCCTTATATTGACTGCACATCTGCTTCCCATGGGGCTAGTGCCATTCATCAGGGGAGTGCTTAATAAACTCCTGCATGTCAGGATTGTGATTTCATTCCTTAAAAAATCATTGGAGACAGCTCTAGCTGAGCTTTCACAGCATCTCTCCAGACCGATCATCTGGCAGAATCAGGAAATAACCCTCTGTAGTTTGCAGCTAACCTGCCAATTAGTTTTCAGGTTCACCTAAACCCCAAGAAGCTCAGCTTTAGCCATGAAATGAATCAGAGGACTTCAGTCTTAAAATCAAAATTAAAGATTTTAATTAAAGACATGGAGGCTGTATTCAAAAGTGTATTATTACATATTATTTCCTCTCAATGAAAATAGTAATTTGTTTGTCTAAATATGGAGAAACAAAATTGCAATGGCTTTTGTACAGTCCTTTGCCTTTTAGATAACTGAGAGCTTTGGATCTCCATTGGCTCAATGAATTACCACAAATCCAGACAAAGCAAGAACAAAAGCTCTGTGCAATAGCACCACATCTTGTATGTATTACAGAAGTGCATCTGGGGTCCCTCAGGAGGTTTTAAACAAGGAATGTGAGAGTCTTCAGGCTTTAACCTGTATTGCTAAGGGCTTTCTATTTCCTATATAGAAGTTTTTAGTAGTATTCACTACTCCGTTTATCAAAATTATAGATCTTTCAATAGTTGTGAAGATAACTCTGTCAATGCCTGAAGGAGAAATTAGATACTGAAATGAACAGATCTGCTCCTATATCACCCATTATGACAATCATTAACAAAAAACCCTTTATAAAAGACCTAACTTATCTTGGAACCTGCTGAGTTCCCAGAAGTTTGTTTCTATTTCCTTTTATATTCTCATCTATTTCCATACTGTAGAGTACTCTAATTCATATTTATCCTTGTGCTTTTAGGCTGCATCTATACTTGTAAACTAAATAGGGACAGAGAGACAAGGCACCTGCCTGAGCATGGACATACAGCCATCTGTAACAATGCACTGTTGACATCATCTGTGTTGACTCTGGGCAGTTTATGCTGCCCCAGGATGTGGCAGTTTTATCAGATTAATGCCCTGATGCAAATTAAAAGATTTGAGTCTTTCTTGTGTGTGAATTCTACCCCATCTCCATGAGTGGAAAAACAGATTAAATTTTATTTATGGTACATTTGAATAACAAATTCTGCATTGTTTAATTTGGAAAGGGTTGAGTTTCTGACAATTGACAATACCAGAAATTTTCACTACAGATGTAAAAATTTTCACTTTCATGTTCCTATTAGCTATCCTGTCCATATAATCTTATTTATTTAAAATAAATTATAAAAGTTTTCATTATTGTTGCCCATTCCTTGATTATATTTAACATCAATTCCTTATTTACTTCAGTTTTTCATGCTTAATATTCTTTCCTAACTTAAAAAGATTAACCTTATTTTTTGTCTATACTTTTGTTATTTTTATCCTTTTCATTATTTGGATTGTATTATGTATGCTTTTTACTTATTCTAAATATCTTTTAGAGGGTACATCTATAGACCCTCAGATGTAATGTCCTGTCTCAGAAACGTACCATTTCTTGCAGTGTAAACTTCAAATATCTGTTATAGGTTTGGCTTAGAGACATTCCAAAACACTTCTATTTTTAGTTTCGACTGTTAATTCCAGTTAATAAAATAATTTCCTGCTTTTTAATGATGACGTGTTCCGCTGTTATTTTTTATGATCAGCTTTTCTATGGTGTCTTAATTATTCATCAGAACAAGGCTATTGTACTGTTATTTCTTCTCACTTAGTCAGTACTGGATAAAGAATCTGCTAATTAGCACAGCCAGAACACAAGGTCATTAGTCCTTACTAATTAGTTTTTACTATCCAAACTACTCTGAACAGCTAAATTCTCTCATAAATAACAGCATTCTTTAATATTTTTCAACAATTAGAAAGGTCTTTCTCAGCATCCAAACTGATCAGGGTAATCAGCAATTGACCTCTAGCTTGACTTCCAGCTTTTTTGATTGCCCTTTTCCAAAACTACATGGAACCCAAGGTTATTCAGTTTTATCCAAACTCTGATTTTGTATTGCTGATATATTATCATGTCATCAGCATGTTATGAGATCCAACTTCTTCATTTTATTTCGTCTTTCCTGTGTAGCTCGTATTTTCTCTAGCCATGTTTGTTAAAGAAAGTCAGCCTGGCCATCACTAAGTGCAGCATTTTTCATCTTCTTGCCATCATACCTTCACGCTTGTATTTCCTTCTCCATTGCTATATTTGTGATTTCCCCAGTTTTCATTTTCCAGTGAATTAAAGCCACACATAGAGATTGCATATGATTTTCCTTGATACTGAAAACTTGTATTAGTAATTTTGGAATTTTTAGCTCCGCGGTATTTAGGTGGAATGTGGTCATCAATAAAAAGAGAATGCATAAATGTTTATGTTGTAACAAACAGTGCTAACATTCCTTTTGTTTATTGATTTATTTTCAGTGTCTAGTGCCTTTACAATTTTTTTCTTCTGTGGATAAAAATCATCTGTACATGCACTGAATTTCAGTGCTGTTTCAGTATTTTCTAGCCAGAGTGTGATACCTTATCTTCCTGACAGAAAGCATGGTCAGAAGATTTCTCTGTGTTCTGTTCATGATCCTTTTCAGCCTCAGGCTTGCACACTGCTACCTTCCTCCTGGCAGGTAGCCTAATTTGCAGTGCTCTCATGTCTCTTTCTGTCATTAAAGCTTTCCTTCATGTAAGGTTCAGGCTTGTCCTTCCCTTCTGCTGGAAATGTCTACTGTCTCCTTCTGTTTTGCCTTTTTATTGAGGTAATTATGCATCTTTTTTCTATCCTGCATCTTCTGAGCATCACGCTCATTCCCTCTCCAGAACTTCTTCCTGACTCTCATCACCTCTTTTAACATCACTACATGTGAGCTCTATTCTTCTTTTCTCTCTGATTGCTTGCTTTTTTCCTTTCCTAAGTTTTCCAGGAAAGGCTCCTCCTTCAAACTTTCCCGCTGAATTAAGACACCTTTTCCAGAGAGTCACACATATATTTGATTTTTTTTCTCCATGGGTTATATGTCTAGTTTTGTACTACTTTTTTAACTGATTCTCCATTCTATTCTCTATTCTTCCACTACATTCATCTGCACTTTTAGCTCCTGGACAGTTCTTTCCCATGAACTATATCCTGGTGATGATTCTTATGAAGTCAAAAGACTGATAAAGGAGGAAAAACGTGTTAAAATATCTATGACCAAGTAGACTTTCTTGCCTCTTCAACTTTGGGTCACCACTATAATTGATGTTTTAGCAACCATTGGTGATGTTCTGTCTTCTAAATACATGTTGGATCTATGTCTGGGTGGAGACTTGTGACAAGCAGTATCCTTCAGGTCTCTGCCTTGGGACCAGCACTCTTTGATACCTTTATCAATGCTATTCTTCTTTTCTCTCTGATTGCCCTCAGCAAAGTGAGATCAAGTGCCCCCTCAGCAAGTTTTCAGATGACAACAAGCTGAGTGCTGCAGCTGGCACACCTGAAGGAGAGGATGCCCTCCAGAAGGACCTGGACAAGCTCTAGAAGTGGGCCTGTGGGAGCCTCATGAGGCCACGTACAAGGTTCTGCACCTCAGCTGGGGCAGTCTCAAACACAAATACATATTGGGAGAAGAACTAATTGAGAGCAGCCATGAAGAGAAGAACTTGTGAGTTGTCCCAGATGAAAATCTGGACATGAGCTGTCAGTGTGTACTCACAGCCCAGAAAGACAATCACATCCTGGGCTGCAGCCAAAGCAGCGTGGGCAGCAGGCAGGGAGAGGACTCTGCTCCTCTGCTCTGCTCTTCTCTGCTGTGCTCTGCTCTGCTCTGCTGAGACCCCACCTGCAGTGCTGCATCCAGCTCTGGGGTCTTCATCACAAGAAAGATGTGGACCTGTTAAAGCAGGTCCAGAGGAGGGACATGAAGTTGATCAGAGAGCTGGAGCCCTTCTCCTATGAAGACAGGTTGGGAGAGTTGGGGTTGTTCAGCCTGGAGAAGGCCCCCGTGAGACTGCCTAGTAGTCTTCCAGTTCTTAAATAAAGCAGAGATACTTTATACAGGCAGATGGTAACAGGACAAGGGGGAATGGATTTAAACTAAAAGAGGAGAGATTTAGATCAGTTTTTAGAAAGAATTTAATTACTGTGAGGTTAGTGAGACCCTGGAACGAGTTGCCCAGAGAAGATGTGAGTGCCCCATCCCTGAAAGTGCTCAAGGCCAGGTTGGATGGGGCTTTGAGTAACTTATTGGAAGGTTCTCTGCCCACAGCAGAGTATGTTAAAGGTTGATGGTATTTAAGGTCCCTTCCAACCCAAATCATTCTGTGACTGTATTATATGATCTGACGTCGTAGACAGAAATATATTTACTTCTGAAAAAGTGCTCAGCATTTTGGTAAAATTTCTGAGTTCTTTTACTTAGAAGGCAATGTTTTAAGCCTTTTGCCCAGACACAATCACTTTGTGTGATCAGAGGGCAGTCTGTTGTGTTCACTGAGGGAGCACCTTACTCAACACCACCTGCCAAGTTGCTTAAGAACAACTCAGAGCCACTAAAAAAGGGCTCTGAATGTGAATCAGAAAGCATGATGGAATGAACAATGTGCTGTCACTGTCATACAGAAGGAGATGCATTAATTCTTAATAAATACGAGATTTCTTTGTGATCCAGAATCTGTCCTGTGAAAACTGTTTTTTCCAGTGTGCTTAGCAGAGGCAACACATTTTAGACTTCCTTAGGCAAATTTGTTATGCCATTAAACAATTGTAGATCTATTTGTAGATGTGGGAAAACTCGTAATATGTAACATAAAGCCTTAGTTTTTAATAATTTTATCCTATTGTTTTCTCTAGATGTTTGCTGAGTGAATTGGATGTGTGATGAAAAGAAAGTAAGCTAAGGGTTTGCTGGGTCAGCCCTAGGACCATATTATATTGTACTGTCAATCCTTATTTTATATCTACTCTTCAATAGAAATCCTTGAAAAATTGTGCCTTCAGTTGTTTAGCTCCTTAGGCATGACAGTCCATACCTCTTTCAAAAGTAGTTCCCCATTTTCATAGCAAAATGCAATGTCTATTGTCCTCAATCTTCATATTGCCCAGAATTTAGCTGTAATAAACTGTTTCATTACTCCTTTAAATTCTCAGTATATTACCTTTTTTTTTTTCTGGGGCAAAGCTTTTGATAAATTAATTTTGTAGTGTAATGTCACAGCATCCCATATTTTTCCTGAAATATAAGTCTTGTAAAATATTTAGGGCCATAGAATTCCTCATGTACAGACACATACAGAGACTGAATTAACAAAGCTGTAATGGATAGGTACTCTCAAGGTACTGAATTAAAATCAGAAAAGTTGATTTCTAGAAAAAGTTAATTTTAATATTCTATTAAGAACATTTGTAAAGCTCATATTTTAAAAGAACTGATAGAAAATTTTTATATATATATTACTAACTATTCTATTTCCAGTCTTGTCCAAATAACAAGCAAAAGTATAAGGATCCATTATTACAATTCAGCATTCAGCTTTTGTTAAAATAGCTTTTGCTTCTAAAAATAAAAATGTCTTCCTTTGCAAAACTTGATTTGCAAAGAACTTTCTGCAGAGGAGTATGAAATTATTAAAAAATGAAAACATCACTATAGACCTCACAGTATCAATTTTTATTGAGGAATAGGAAAGTCAACTGTTTAATTTTCATATTGTACTGTACTGTACAATTTTTTACATTTTAAAATGTAATTGTTTTTATAAAAATACGATTACTTGGTAATCCTGACTCAAAAAGTGGAAAATACCAAATTACTGAGACTGGTTTTAGCAAAAACAGCAGCTGCAACCTCTGTAATTAGTGAGAGAATAGTAGTAGACAGTGTTTGTTACATCATGGTTCCAAAGTTATAGATTTATTGTGGGTTAATATGAAATAACATTTAATTTTTTCCATCTTCATATGAAATATTATTATCATTACATTACTTTTTCAGAGAGAGAGAGAGAGTATGAAATTCCTCTCATCTGCACTAGGACTCTGCTAATTTTAGTCTCTTAATAGGGGACAGTGGAATAACTCAAGATAGTATAGTAAAGAAAAACTTATGTTTATGATTTTTAATAATGGAGCTTCTAAAAATATTCTTGTGGACAACAGTTATTTGCCTTTTTTGTGTGTGGGAATTTCCATACACAGGGTCCTGTCAAAACAGAACAAATTCGTTTACTAGTACCAATTAGTACTTGTTGGTTGTTTCTGTTTGTTTTTTTTCTGCCCCAAAAAATACTGTTTAGAATTTATAGCAATTCTCAAAAGAAATTTTCAAGAAATATTTTCCATTTGTTCTTGGGAGCTATTCTTATAATTCACATTGAAGTCTGGGACATTAATGCAAGGTCAGAACTTTCTACTAATGAAATAAAAATTAAAACAAAATTTATTTCTGTGCACTTTTAGAATGCATTAACAAGGAAATGTACATTCATAACTGAATTTATTTATTCTTTGAGCTGTTTTCTGATTAACCCATCAAAAAAAGGATCATGAATCTAAGAAACATTAGAAAATATCATCTTTTCTGTTAGAGAAACCCTGCCTAAAATTAAGGCTAATGATTTCATATAAAGGTTGAACCTTCATGCCTTTTTTTTTTTTTAAATTATTATTATTATTACTATTATTATGACTGGTGTGGCTTGAAGTCTATTCCTAAACTTTGTAATTTGCTTTTTAGGTAAGCCTGGCAATTTACTTCATTTCCTTCTCTGCAAAACCTCTTTAATGTTATTTAGCACTTCTGCAAAGAAATTTGTAATTTAAGGTTTAAAATGTGCATTATAAGAGGATGCATGATATATAAAAGGATTATTATTGTTCACAATATGCAATATAACTTCATGTTGAACTGACCTCCTTCAGCTGAGCAGATGATGACAATAGGGCTGAAGGGACCATCTCCTTTGTTGTTGTAAACACCAACTTTCACCTCAAATGGAGTCAGAGGTGGCACACTTTCATCTCTGTAGATGAATTTTGAGGCATCTGAAGACGTCACCATTTTTTCCTTCCACCCACGTGTTCCATTGGCTCTGAAGGCTACTATATATCCAAATCCTTCTCCACTCTGAAACTCTTCTGACACTGGCTGAAAAATTAAGTTCAGAAACTTAATTACGATCTGAAATAGTTTTACTAATTTAGAAACAAATCACAGTTTCACTGTAGGATATTACTTACCACACCTGTCTTCATAAGGACAATTGCTTCCAAAGAGGAACCTTCTAAAAGAGTTCCCTCACCTAATCACCTGTCTTGGGTTGCAATATGTCACCAAAAAATGTGTATTCTATTCTCATCTGTTGAAACCAGTTGGATAGAAGTTTTTTCTCTACCTCTTGGGGGAAGGGATGGGTGCCTTTTGTTAACGGGCCAACTGATAACAACCAGATGGGCAGGGTTGCCTTATGTCTTCTACCACGCTGCCTCCAGGGAGATATCATCTGTGAATGGCCCATTAGAGCTCACTGCACCATTGGTAGAATTAAATCATCCCATTGTGAGAGGCTCCACCCAGTATGAGGATGCCAAGCACTTCGACCTGCATAAAAACCCCATATTCAGAACACCAGGGGACTGGTTTTCTCTCCGGGACTCCCAGAGGAAGACCGGACCCAACCTGCCACCACTGGACCTCTCCACAGGATAATGTTCTACGCCAATGGACCCACATCTGTTACTCCAGGAGGACTCATTTTGGACTGCTTCCAACACCCTGACCAAACAGGGTGTCAGGTTGTATTCTGACTCTGTCAGTGTTCCTAGCATTATTTTGTTGTTGTTGTGGTTTGCTTGTTTCTTTTTGTTTCTCTTACTATTGCCTTTGTATTTTGTAATATTCCTGGTAAAGAACTGATATTCCTATATCTTTGCCTGAAAGCCCCTTCAATTTCAAAATTATAGTAATGTGGAAGGAGGGAGGCGGTTTACATTCTCCATTCCAAGGGTGGCTCTGGTTTCTCCTGGCAGATACCTGTCTTTCAAACCAAGACATCACCATAGTTAGGTCATTGTCCAAGAACTAAATGAGCTCTTGTGCTCAGAAAAGTGTTTGCTTTTATAAACCCCACTTTTTAGTCAGATGCTTTAACCAGTTGTCTGCAGATGGAGTAGCCCCTATCAGTGGCCTTGTTAAAAACATAGAGTAATATATTCCGAGTATAACACCCAAATGGGGTGTTAAGTCTTAGACATTCAATTCCAAGGTTCAACTTAATACTTAGAATACATTGTAATAAATCTAAGTTGTTCTAACTCTCAAAAAGCTTTCTACTTTTTTTTTTTTTTTTGTGGAAAATAACACCTTTTCTCTCCTCAGGGGACCTGTGAAATTAGCCACTTAAATTGGGACACATCTGACATAGGCAGGCAGTTAGAAAAGGAATTTATCTGTTTTAGAGTCTGAGGCTGAGCACTGCAAAAACTAAAACTTACATGTCCAACTCAATGAATGGAACTTTTCACGTTAATTAGTAAATTAGCAGTAGCTTATATTTATTATGGAGTCAATGAACAAGTTGAGGGACTAGGTTATGTTTAACAGCTGTCTGCATATTAATCCTATGTGAAATGTCCAAAATGGGTGTCTAAACTCCCTTTCTTGAAGTGCCCATCATAGATATGCAGCTAATGGAAAAACGAATCAGAGCCAGGGCACAGGCGGCACTGAATCCTCTCCCCTCCACATTTCAAGGGAATGTCTCATCATCTGGAACTTCACTTGCAGACAAAATTTTCTACCCATCCTTCTGAAGCTATGCACTGTGTATCCCAGAAAAAAAAAGAATCATGACTCCATGGGCAGAGGATGCAAAACGAAGACAGACTTTGTAACCTAGTCTCATCCCTGAGCCTCTGGTTTCTTGGGGCAGAAAACTTTGGCCCTTGACAGAGTGGGAGTTATACACGCTCCAGTAGTCCCCCAATCCAGTCACCTGGGAAATGCTATAAAGACACTTAATATGAATACTGCATACTAATATATCTTATTAGGGACTGGGTCTAGGTCTGTTCACACCAGATACAGTCCTAGCAACCTGGTATTTTTGTTCAGGATTCTGGAAATTCTCTCCTAATAAAATAGATGTTGATATTCACTCTTACAGAATATAATGCAAGCTGAAATCATCTCTGTCTCAGCTGTCTTTGGTAGCTGATGTTGAAAAAGGCATATGTATCAAGAGAAGGCAGTCTCTTTAGATGTCCTAAAATTTGCCAATTGAAACAACTACAATTTGGTGTGTCTCTCACTATCTGAATCACTCCTCAAATTGGCTAAGCTAAACCTTTTTTCATTATAACCCATATCTGTATTTGATGGAATTTTTCTTGAGTATGTGTACATATATATATGTATGTATATATGAATTTTTACGAATCTGAAACTGTTCAAGATAAATCTAGAAGTTTTGAAAACTCCTTAAGAAGGGTCTCTAATCTACTGTCTTTTATGATTAGCAGAGGAAGCAACTTTCCCACTGGCATGACCATACATCTGTGTTGCATCTTGCATCACAAATATATTCTCAAGACTCTCTTCAGTTTATTTTTATTCAAAAATTAAAAATAATTGGTTTTGAATTGACATTCAAAAATTTTACAAGTCTTTCCTTCTCTTCTCTTAGTGATTATTTCATCTGATGTTTACATTAAATCCAGAAAAATCAAATAAACCCAAGCAGTGGATCAGGAAGAAAAGCCTGATAATTTAATAGAACTTCGGAGCTGATGCCATAACGTCTTCTACTCAAACTTCATGAAAATCCAGAGTACTTTGAAATTTTAGAACATATTTAAGAGTAGTATTTTGCATTGACAAGATTTTTTGTAAGGAAACCCCAGTAGAGTATTCTTTACTTTGGGCTCAAAGAAGGGAACATGAAACAAAACCTTTAAACAGAAAAATCCCTTACCTCCCATGCTATTACTAATTCATGTCGCCTTCCACTTCTGCCACTTACGTTAGCTGGAGGTGTCTTTGGCACTGTGTGCAAAAAGGAAAAACAAAACAAAACAAAAGCAGAATATCCAAGTTATTGAAGTTTTCCCCATAGTAATAAGTTGCTGCAGAAGACATGAGGCTGTTAAATCAGAACAGAAATAAAAACATAGCACTCTATGGTAAAGAAAATATGCTCAAGCTTCATTTCGGAGAATTGCACTTACAAGCTAGAAAAATCAAACAAAATACAAGCTGAGAATGAAAATAATGTGGAAATAAAAAAAACTGCTTAAGCATTAGGTCTTCTGCAGATTGGTAAAAATTTCAATGTACGGATCACCTAAGAGATGAAACAGGAATTATCTTGTTAATGTTTGTCATTTTTTAACAAACAACTTGAAATGCCAGGAAACCTGACATATTTCAACTTTCAGGTAAAATCTTAGGACATAATTAATAATGTCTCTATTATTTTTCAGGTAGTTAGTTTTCAGTGATTTAGAGTATTTTAATTATTGTAAATCTATTTTTCATTGCTCTACCGGGAAGCCAACTTTCAGAAATTTTAAAGCAATGAACCTCAAAGATCCCTCATGATTTCTTGCAAAATGCTGGAAGCAGTACTAGTCACAGTTCTTGAGCTCATTATTGCAGCTTTAAAGTACATGAGCAACAGATTAAATTCTTTAAAGTAAATTATAACTATCATCACCATTTTTATTTGGATTATCATATTTTGCAAAACCAGAAACGTCAATTGTTCCATTGGAATGGTATAATTTCTTTTACCTTCTTTAGTGCCTCTAATGAAACTCCTCAAATGGCTAAAGTCTTGAGTTTATTTACTGTGAGGAGGCAATACCTGTATTCTCTATTTGATTAAATATGTCCTAAGATACAAACTTTTTATTTTATTCTTTACAGCAGTACATAGGTCCTTGGTAGAAATGTGCTGTGAGCTTTCAAGTGATTAGGCCTTATAGCATGTTGTTTGGCTTATTTAGTGAGTAACACTGTGCCTTTGAACTGTACAAAGTAAAATGCATTTAAATAAATGTACACAGTCCTCTCTGTTTCCTGTGACACTGATAGCTTGAGTTCAATGAAATGTAGTTTTTACTAGATCCTGTCCGTCCACCTAAGACTTCAGAATTCATTTGGGTAGCCACTTTTTGAACTCTGAAGTCCCTTATAAAGAACAGAAGCCTGATTCTGCTTTTCCTCATAAATGATGCAACCCTACAAAGTGTATGCATTGACTCTGATTAATACTGTTGGAAATGAGGCAGGTGTTATTTTATCTGTGGCTCTTAGCAGACTGATAGAGGGGATTTTTAATGTGTTTCTCTCCAATAAACCTGTGTTCATCTAGCAAATATAGTCCTTCCTTCCTTCCTTCC
>WAAE01027913.1:0-11739 GCA_013400495.1 Nicator chloris | reverse complement strand
GTATTATATATGTTTATATATAATTATTTATATCATACCTAAATAGTTTCTTACTTGCATTCTAGGGTAGCTCGCCCTTCATGTCTACCAGTAAAGGGCATTCTGGCAAATATGGAATGAAAGTAATGCTGTATCTCATTTCTCTTCTTATTCTGTAAGACTAGGCTGTCCAGAAAATAAAGTACGGGAAAAAAAAAAGACAAATGGAAGACGCAGAACATAATTTCATAAACTGATATATTTTTAGTAGTTTTATCAACTTTGGTTTTCAACTAATGATATTGCTCCAAAGTTGACAAGGACGAGGAAAAAATGCCATCAGAATTCTACAAAAATGACAATTCCTTCACAACCTGAACATCTTTGTTTGTAGCAATCGTTCAATACCATGGAGTCATTTTGATACATTATTTCTTTGACGACAATTAAAAGCAAATAAACTTATTGCAATTCTGTTAATTTCTGTTTCTCTTTTAATGCCTTTATATATGCACACACACACACACACACACACACACACACACAAAGCCAATATATTGCTTTCTACAGAACCATTTTATCAAAGATTGTCTAGTATTTTACAGATATTGATGTAGTTTCAAGATATCCCTTCTTATATGTGTTTTGCAAAAAGGAGCAAATGCGGTGTTTTTAATTTTCCCTAGACATTTAACTACAACACTTACTATGTAATTCTGAGCAATTTTCTGACCGAAGAACTTTTATAAGAGAAGAATTTTCACACTCTGAATAACCAAAAAGTGAAAAGTTGCAAATTTGGCAGCAAGCTATTTTCATTTGATGTAAAAATCATCCCACACAAATTCACACCTGTAGTACATGTTGATCGAAATAATAAAAAATAAATGTACAGTTACCAGAAGAAGTGATTTCATTTTCCATATTATATTCTTTAAATGTTGTTATTCATCACTGGAAAGCAGATAGCTTTGAATGGAATGCAGTTAAAATGTGTATGCGTGTAATTATTTTGCACTTGATTTTATTATCATTATTAAAATTAGATCTACTGATGAGATAAAAGTATAAAAATTATTAACAAATGTTTTATTTTGAAAACTATTTTGTATAACTGGTGAGGGGAAAAAAATCTGCTTTCCCTGATTCCCAAACAGAAATAAAATACTCTTCTTTTTGTACATTTTAAAACCAACATAAAATGAAATGTTCATAAAATTACACATATATTTCATGCACTGATAAATCTAGAAGTGGAAAGAGTTCAAACAGGGAAATAAATCAGGAACAAATTCTTCGCTATTCTGATGAAATTTAGTACTTTGATAATTTCTGGAAAGTTTGGGGTTTCTATTATTTATTATTATTTATATTATGTATCTTCCTAATCAGCAGCAAATTAAATTTTGTTGCATAAAAAGATGTAATTTGGCATTGTGTTCTTGGATCTGTGTGCAGTCTCAGGGCCATTTTTCTTTTTGAGGCAGATCATCAGGCTATATGGGAATGCAGATTAAATTTTCCCCAGAAAAATGGTTGCGTATTTCACAAGATCCCAACCTGGAAGTATATTGGAAGAAAGAAAAGTCTTTCAAAATGTATTCTATAAAAATTAGTTCAATCTTAGTAATGTGGGCCACCTTCCCATCTATAGCAGAACAACATGAAAAGGTGAGAAAGCATATGAAATGAAAATCAAATAATTTTGGATGAGTAAACAAGTTGCAGCTTGTTTGTATAACAGCTAATATTCACTTTTGTGTCTACTGGCAATTTAGTAAAATTATTGATTAGATACTTGAAATCATTCAGATGACCTTTCCAGAACAAATATAATAACTTCAGATTAAGATTATTATTTATATAACTGACTTTGCTTCAGTGTAACCGACTGGAAACTGTTTGTACTGGTTGGAACCAGTTTTTACCTCTTTTTTCCAAATGGATCTGGTTTGATGTAGAATACTCTAGAGGAACAGATTAAAAAACTATGTCCTTTTGAGTCTAAGTTATTCCTGAAAACTCTCTATATTCAATTGCCATTTAAACCAGTGTTTTGAAGTGAAATACATTCTTGAATAACAGTGAAAATTGTGACTCTCAATTACCACAACATTAGAAAATGTAGACAGTCAAATTTTTGAGTTCATCCCTTCAGAAGGCATAAAAATCCAACTCCTCATTTGCACACAGACCTTACAAATACCCGTGTAGTTTTGCACTTCTTTCCCTTCAGATGAATAATGGGATGATTCAAAAGGTTTGATGCAGCTCCTACCTGGTTCCAAATATTCCAAAATATATTTTATCTTCTGGAATTGTTTGGGTTTTTTTTTAATATAAAATTTTAATGAAGTGTACTGCTTCATTACTGGTGGTAGACCTCTTCTCCCAGACAATTATTGACAAGAGAAGAGTATAAAGCTTCAACCTGCAGTAGGGCAGGTTCAGGTTGGACATCAGGAGGAATTTATTAATGGAAAGAGTTGTTAAACGTTAGAACGGACTAAAATGGCTCAAGGAGGTGGCAGAGTCACCACCCCTGGAAGTATTCAAAAATTTAGTGGCATGTTTTAGTTGACAAGGTGGATGTTAGAGATCTTTTCCAACCTTAATTATTCTGTGATTCTGTGATATGTAATATTGCTAAAGGAGAAGCTACTACCTGTGTATTTTCACAGGGTTCAGGGAGTCATAAACACACACACACACCCCACCTGAGACTGTGTGTGTCAGGGGTAGAGCACTTGGCAGTAGGCTGCTCCAGTGAGCTGATGGATGTCCCATTTGACTGCCCCCTCACACACACTCCCATTCTCAGGCCCACTTCCTCTTTCAGGTTTGACCCTAGTTTTCCCAGGGCAGTCTCAGGTGCTGGATTTAAAATAAAGAGATAAATAAATAATTTTAATGAAGGGATACAACAGCAGGTCAGCTTGAGCTGGGTGCCTTTGGAGGGAGACCCAGAACAAAGAAATCCCTGGGGAATTTTTTCGTGGTTCCCTCTAGATTAAAACAGCTTACCTTCATCTTCTAGTATCCTTCTAGCTCTCCTGTAAGATTTCAGAGTATAACTGCTTAAAAAACTAAGAACAATAGGATTGTTGTGCCAGAATGTAGACTGGTTTACTGCAATTACTTCTATCCCTGCAAGAACAGCTAGACTGGGAGAGATGAAGAGAGGAAGAGATCAGATGGCAAAAGTAAAAAGAATCGTGCTGAAAGCAACCCTTTTTATTCAAATCACACTCTCCCCAGGAGACACCAGCTGAATATTGCATCTGAAGCTAAGGACATTTGGGAGTCTAGAAGATTTCCAAAGAGAATCTGTTTAATGTTCCAGAGACCTCAATGAGCTTGACTCAAAATCTCTGTCAACAAATGAACAGAAGCTTTTTAGATCAAAATAAATACTAAAAAAAAACCCCTTCTCTTGGAATTAAGGACCATCCCAGAGGAAAACATTGACAAAGGAGCTGGAAATTACTGGCAGGCAATTTTTTATGCCCATAAGTTTCATGCAAACAGGTGGGCAATTCTAACAGACGTACATTTATTCCCATGGGTTTTGCTTCCAGAATGCCACATGCTGAGGACTGTACTACTGCACTGGCTCAATCACAATTTATTTGAATTTTCAAGGAATGTTTTTTTCCTGCCAGTATAACTGTTGTATCACTTGTCTAAGTTCTAACTGCAGCAAAGGAGGATGCACAAGACTGACTATGAGGTTGTCACTGTAAGTTATTCATAAGGCACCCTCTTAAACATCTACTAAAAAAAAAATATTGCTAGACTATTAAATCCTGTGTGCTAGATAAATGCAATACAATTTAACAATGAGGCTTTCTTTGTTTGTTTCTGGGGTTTCTGTTTAATTTTGTTAATTTCTTTAGTTTTGGGTTTGGGTTTGGGTTTTTTTGAATAGAAGTAAATTCCTTTCCAAAAGATTTAAAAAGGTAGGGAGGTTGTTTCCTTATAAAGTAGAGACTTAGAAAATGTTAGCTAGAATGTTACTAGAAACATTAATTCTGTTGTTGCTGTGATATGAATGAAATAACATTACCTGGAAAAGAAAATGTAGAATGAGCATTTCAAATTGATCCTCTTTTAAACTGAAGAATGGGAGAAAACAACATATCAAGCAACTGCAGGTTTGACATTTGGTATCCTTGCATATATGTAGTCTTTCAAAACGATTTTTTTGCACGACCAACCCACACCATATATTTTTTAACTTGGAAAACCATTGCACTGTACAGTTGTACAGTTGTCCTGTACCTGATATAACTAACTGTGCATTAAGGCTGACAGAAACTTGTAACTGGAGTTACAAGGCTGCATACCTTTGTTAGCCAGCCATAGCCTGTAGAGAATTACATATATTTTCAGAAATGAGATACTGATATATTATGTTTGGCATTGGCCACCCTCCTAGACATGCAATACAGTTTCCTTTTTGGGGAAAAAAGTATAGATTTTGTTATGTTATTGTCTACACTGCCGATAGTTTCAGACAGATGGAATCTTGGGTTTAGATACTATAAAAGAAGATCAGGTTTGTGACTTTCTGAGTAATCTGAATATACTGCGTCTATGCGACCTGATGAGATGTATCCCAGAGTCCTGAGAGAGGTGACTAATGTAGTTGCCAAACCACTTTCCATGATATTTGCAAAACCGTGGCATACAGATGAAGTCCCAGGCAACTGAAAAAAGGACAATATTGCATCAATTTTTAGAAAGTGTAAAAAGAGGGATCCCAGGAACTACCAGCTGTGCTTGGGAAGATGATGGAGCAGACCTTCCTGGGAACTATGTTAAGGCACACGGAGAACAGAGATGTAATTTGAGACATCTGGCATAGCTTCACCAAGGGCAAGTCCTTCCTGACCAATCTAGTGGCCTCAAGTGACTACAGCTGTGGACAAGGAAAGTGCTAAAGATGTCATCCGTCTGAACTTTTGCAAGGCTTTTGACCTGGTCCCCTATAACATACTTCTCTCTTAATTATAAACATATGGATTTGTTATGCATTATGCATATCTCTTTTATGCAGGAAGAACAGCCTGGATGATCTCATCCAGAGGCTGGTGGTCAGCAAATCAAAGTCTTTATGGCATTGTCATTTCCCAGTGAAAAGTGGTGTCCCTCAAGGGACCATATTTTGACCAGTCCTGTTTAATGTCTTCATCGATGACACGGACAAAGGGATTGAGTGCACTCTCAGCAAGTCTGAATAAGACATCCAGCTGAGCAGTGAAGTTGATTCCCTTGAAGGATGGGATGCCATCCAGAGGGTCTTGGACAAGCTCAAGAAGTGAGCCTTAGAGAACTTCAACAGGGCCATGTACCAGGTGCTGTACCTGAGTGAGAGCATCCCCTGCTACTAATACACTCTGTGGAATGAAGGAACTGAGAGCAGCCCTGTGAGAAGGACTTGGGGGTGCTGGTGGATGAGAGGCTGGACATGACCCAGCCATGTGCATTCCCAGCCCAGAAACCAAATGTGTCCTGGCCTGCACCCAAAGCAGTGTGGCCAGCAGGGCCAGGGAGGGGATTCAGTCCCCCTTCTCTGCTCTGGTGAGACCCCACCTGAAGTGCTGTGTCCAACTCCACAGTTCCCAACATCGTAAGGATATGGATGTGTTAGAGCAAGTCGAGGGCAGGACCACAAAGATAACCAGAGAGACTGAGCACCTCTCCTGTGAAGAAATCTCTCCTGTCTTCCTGTGAAGACAGGCTGAGAGATTTAGGGGGGCTATTCAGACTGGAAAAGAGAAGGCTCTAGGGGAGATCTTATTACAGTCTCTCAGTATTTAAGGGGGCTTATAAGAAAGATGAAGACAATATATATATTTTAGGTCCTGTAGTGACAGGACAAGGGATAAAGACTTTAAACTAAAAGAGAATAAATTCAGACTAAATATGAAGAAGATTTTTTTTTTTTTTTTTTTTTACAGTGAGACTGGTGAAATACTGATACAGATTGCCCAGAGACATTTTGGATGCTTCATCCCTGGAAAAATTCAAGTTCAGAGGGGATAGAATTCTGAGCAACTTGATCTAGTTAAAAGTGTCCCTGCTTATTGCAGGGGAATTGATCTAGATGACCTTTAAAAGTCCTTTCCATTCCAAACCATTTTATGATTCTATCATTCTAATTTTTTTTCCATTTTCTAGTGTACTAACACAGAAGGAATTCCTCTTTGACTATAGAGATAAAACTTGTTTAATAAGAGCTCTATACTGACATTTTTACTGATTGAAATCTCTTTTCCTTGACTATTTTGAAATGTTTTGAGAACTTAAAATGATCACGACTAACAAAATGTTCTTCAATGTGAAATTGTTAAAGCACATATTTTATGTTCATATGATGAAATTTGCATTTAAAAGCAGCTATATAAGGGCATGATTTATCTGGGCATGTAACAGTCTAAAAGGGGCTAACATGGTTTCCATGATGCACATGTTGCTGTACATGTAATTATTATAGGCCATTAAGTAAACCTCAGACAAAGTCTCAGCTAAGCCAGCTCTGACTTTGCCCTCAACATTGTCAAATTTCTCACTCTCTGCAGTAATAAAACAATGCACATGGATTAGCAGGAATTCATGGAGAAGTGAGGGAGAGAAGGCTTTGGTTAATTATTGAAGCAGAAGTTATTGTCCCAAAATAATTTAACACAAGTTATGATACTTTAATTCATATCTACTTTAAGGAGAAATAACTACATATATATATATATACACACACAGACACACAAATATATATAAATGAGTAATAAAAATTAAAAACATGTTACATTTGAAAAGAGAACTTCCCATTGCATTTTCCCCATAGCTAAAAAGAGTTCAATTGTCCTAATAAAATAAGAAACACAGTTTCCCAAAGAAATCTGCACACATCCAAAACTAATTACAGATTTCATAGGTTGAAATATCTAAGATTGGGTCTCCAATGATAGAAGATTTTAACCTTTATGAAGATGGATTCACTAGTATTTTTAAAAAATCACCTTTTCATTTATCATCTTTGGTTTGAGAAGCACAGAAAGTAAAGAAGAATCTTCATGAAAAGCTGAAAGATGCCCCCTCGCCCTTGTTTCTTGTCCTCATAAAAAAATAAAAAAAAGTTTCACAAGATAACATAAAGCCATCTTAGGCCTATTTTATCAACTTAATCTTCTGAGAATCTATGATCTGACCCAAACTATATTAATGTTCATTAGAGTATTTCTATTGACTTTGGCTAACTTGGATTTGATATATGTCTATATTAATGAATTCATCAGAATTGAAAAAAAATTATATTCTGGCTTTCTCATGCTCTGCTTTTAACATTGTCTTTTCTCTCCAGCTTCGTCATTAGCTGAGCATAAAATGTGTTTTATTTTCCATTTTTCAGAGTTTTTTTGAGCTTCAAATTTTCCCATAAGGGTAAAATCTAGGCAACCTAAGAAGAAATCCCCAAGCCCTTGGATCATTCAATCAGCTTTAGGATCTTTCAAATATTTCATTTAGCATTAATTGTTTCCAGTCTACAATAATTAACTAAAAATTCTCTCAAGGATTGGGGTAACTAATTCAGAACCATTTGCTGCAGAAATTTGTTGCCTGTGTCTGTGTGTGAGCAGGACTGTGATCCCAGAGGCTCATCTACCCAGGTGCAAGCAGCTGAAGAGATTTGGATCCAAGGAAGGCTGATGAGAAGGCTCAGTGACTAAGCCCAGCAGCTGAAGAGATCCAGACTGTACATATACAGACAGACAGACGTGTATTTCCCACTAATTGTCCTTCATCCTGATAAGCCAGAGGGGTGAACAGGATGAGGCCACTCACTGGTGCTGTTTGTGTTTGTGTGAGTGGTGATGATGTCTGTCTACACTCACCAAAATAGAGAGATGTGCTTTTATAGGTGTTTGCGTGTGCTACCATTGGGAATACATCCTCAGCCTTGCTACGGGTTGGATCAGCACACAGGTCCCTGTTGCAGTCTCACCTGGAATAAGGTTGTTCAATTTGTCACCCCCAAACAAAGCCACAAGCAAAGAAATTTTCATTTCATCTGTCACTAATGTATTGAAGCCATTGTAACATCTAATAGCTAAGAATCACTTACTAGTAAGAATGTCTCATCCATATAGGAAATATAATTAAGTTTTTTTGTATTTTGAAACTATACAATCCTACCAGATTATCAGAAAATAAAAATATTGCAGAATCTTTTTTATGAACTGTATAAGTTTTTCAGAAAATTTCAGAAATAGAAAATTTGTATATTCTTTAGGCCCCCCCCCCCCCCCCCCAAAATACTAGCTTGCCCTTCCATTAAAAAAGAAATATTATTTCACTGGAATTTGAATAAAGTATTGTCACTCAAGAGACTTAATTGCTAGATAGCCTCATGCATGGGAAAGGCACATAAATTTACCGTTTGCTGCACTTTGTCTCTTATGGCTATAAATACTCAACAATGGAAAAATCAAAACAAAGCTTGTACATAAGAATAGCTGAAGCAGCCATTTCCCTTCATTACAAACCACAAAAAAATCAATCTGATACTGTTAGATATTTTGTGTCATTATAATTATTCATTTTTAAAGCAGATGTAGGCTTATCAAGAAATTAGATTTCCAATTTTTGGTATTTTTTCCCAAAGTGAACATGAGTAGTTTTTCCCAGCAGGTCCAGAGTCCCCTAGTTTCTTGATTAAATTGAAAATTCCCAGTCATCTCATTTCATTTAACAGGAATAGCTGGCACTAACTTTAATAGTGAATACAGGGAATACTGTTTCAAGACCTTTTTAGACACAAGCAGATTAATGCAGGAAGGTGCAACTTTAGTCTCCCTATTGCAATGTTGAAGCCAAGAGGAAAGGGAAGATGATACTGACACATAAACCAGGTAAATCTGAGCCAGTTTTGAGCTTAGGTAGATTATAGTAGGTAATCAGGTGGTGCAATCAAATAAATAAACCTCTCCCAGGTCAGTGCCTTAACTTTTTTGCAGCTCTTATTCAGGATGACTGTGTTCTTCCAGATCCAAACTAAAAAGTTTGCATTATATTACAAGGAAATACAGCAGTTTTGGTATTTACTTGGATTAAGAGTCTTTGCACTGTGTTCCATTGTGTAATGTACACATACAATAAACATGCAGTCTGGAAGGGACTTTATGTTTTTCTCATTATCCAGCTGAGAGTAGGGAATGGCACTGGGCAGAAGTGGAAGCCTTGTCTGCTATGGTGGACATAGTTGTCATTATTTTCTCTCACCACTATCATTATTCCATTGAATTTCTAATAGCTGCTCCCAATTTACCCTACTTTGAGAGCAGCTTGGCTCCTAAATATGCCACTTCACTTTCCTCAGCAGCAGGAGCTTTCCGTGATGTAATAAAATTCCATTTTGCCTCCCCTTTCTTTCAGGCAGCACGCTGTGTCCATCAGCTATCTAAAAGTTTCCATCCCAGAGGAGGCTGCATTTCATTAGTAATGTACTGTGTAGTTATATAGTTCAAATCTGGTCTGAAGATAAAAATATTAATAATTGGATCACTAGTGGTTTGAATTCTTTATGACCTCTATTTCTATTCCATCCTCTTCTCTCTCTGCATTATGAGGATGTGCATGAATCTCTGACATAATACTCCTCCTGTCCCAGGCAAGCATCAAAACTCTACAGGGTTTCTAGAGACAATTTAATTTTTTGAAACAAGTTTTTACTTCATTTCCCCACTCTCAGGGAGCTTCTTACCCATAGAAGCTGCCAGCCTCTGTTCGGGAGTTAATAGGAAGTCTTTGCCAGCACACAGATCAATGTCGACGAGATAATGATTACTGCTGTCACACTACTCATTTTTAAATGTGAAATCTGGACTGGTTTTTTTTTGTTTTTTTTTGGTGCACTGTGTGCAAGAAACTGAATTTTTTGTGTGATCAAGGATACATTGATGGGTACTGCTTGATAAAACATTAAATTAAGTGCTTCTTAGAGGCACCTTTAAAAGAAACTATTACTGAACTAATGATGTGCTGGTGATTGAACTTGTTCGTTTTCCATCTCCATGATGTCACTCTGATGAACAAGTCAACACCGGAATGTGGCTGGTAGTTAATGGAATCAGATTTTGTCCTGACATGCACCTGTCCTTCTATATTTAGCAAAGTTCCAGGTATTCAATTTTTTAATAACAGCTAGAGTTTAAAAAGAAATACTTAATAGTATAAGATATTTCTGTGATAATAAGCATTCTGACATTCTTGGCACTTCAATTCTTCAGCAAAGCCATTAATATTAATCTACCTGGGTCACTTCCCAAACCTTTACTCATATTACACCTTTCTAGATAGAGTTATCTTTTAATACAGCTTTAAATGAATAAATAAAATAAATAAATACTCTTCTTAAGAGAGATCCAGAACCTTAAAAGAAAGTTAATTTCCCAAGTCCTGGCACTGACTTTTTAAGTGACCATGAGCAAGTTAATTAATTCACTGTGTTTTACACCCTGTCTTTAAAACAGAAATTGCATGTCCTTTATACATTTCCTCCATTTAAATTCTCAGCTCTATAAAGAAAGAAGTATCCTTTGCTGTACATTTTTAGAGTAGACAAAGCAATGAGATGCTTATCTCTCACATTTCAGCTAAATTCTAAAGATGTTATTAAAATGCAAAAATTCAATAAAATAATCCATGGTCAACTTGTACACCAAGAACTTATACCGTTTTTCTCTTTTTCTGCTGTTTTTGAATAAAAACAATAAACTATAATTGACATTCATCTGCTTTCAGCACTATGGAGAGCTTTGTGAAGCTTGGGGTGAACAATATATATGGGTACAATCACACCCCTACCCTCATAAGCTTCTGTTCCTTTCTCATTCTTTCTCTTATCAGAACATGATAACACAATGTCAACTGCAAAGAATTGGAGCCCCAGAAAAGCAGGAAAAGATTCTCCTGAGACAGGAAGACAAGAATTCTTTGTACCACAATCAGAAAAAAGCTTTCTTTAGCCATTGTTATCCCTAGATCTGAGGGAAATGCTCTACTCTCTTTTCCACTGACAGCAGCCTTGCTTCCCCCCTGTGGACAACTCAAACACAAATTTAAAGGATTAAGACCAGAGAGGAGCCACTAAGCTGATCAGAGGGCTGGAGCAACTCTCCTATGAAGATGGGCTGAGAGAACTGGGGTTGTTAAGCTTGAAGAAGTGAAGATTCCAGTGACACCTTAGAGCAGCCTTCCCTACATAAAAGAGGCCTTCAGGAAGGCTAGAGAGGGATGTTACAGAAGCGTGTGTAGTGATAGAACAAGGGGGATGACTTTAAGCTGAAGGAGGGTAGGTTTAGGTTACATATTAGGAAGAAATTCTTTACCGCGAGGGTAGTGAGGCACTGGAACAGCTTGTCCACAGAGACTGTGGACTCCCCATCCCTGGAGACCAAACTGGCTGGACCTCTAAGTAACCTGTATTAGTGGAAGGTGTCCCTGCCCATGGCCAGTGTTTTGGAACTAGATGATCTTTCAGATCCCTTCCAACCCAAACAATTCTGTGCTTCTATAATTCTGCC
Organism: Nicator chloris; assembly: GCA_013400495.1. Lineage (NCBI taxonomy): Eukaryota > Metazoa > Chordata > Aves > Passeriformes > Pycnonotidae > Nicator > Nicator chloris. The sequence continues at coordinate 175 of WAAE01027913.1, read as the reverse complement.
ATAGGTGCTCCTTTGCTCATCTTATTCCTCTCTTCTCACCCCAGTACTGGTGAAATCTGCAGGCCCTACTAATAAATTGGAGGATGACAGTAGCATAGAATAATTTCTTTCCTAGAGGGTTGACATAAGAGACCATTAGTTATAAGCTTATATTCTTGATGCCTTAAGTTTTAGC
>WAAE01027903.1:0-12173 GCA_013400495.1 Nicator chloris | reverse complement strand
TAGGAGCCAACTTCAGGCCTAGAGAACGAAACAGAAAGAAAGAAGGAATTTGGTTTTGATAGGGTAGAGACAACACAGCTGTGTTCAGTATGGTAGGAAATCTTATTTAAAGAGATGAGAGAGAAAAGCCAGCTCAAACTAACAAGAACTGGAAAGCTGAAGAGTGAAGGGTGATGATCTGTTTGTTGTGGTTTTAATAGTTGTTTAAGAATATTGGTGATGGGTCCTTACCAGAGAAGTCAGAAGCTAGTAGAAGCCATCTCTTGTGTCTGTTATTGTGGATGCTTTTCCCATTAGTTTTGCACAAGATTCTGTTTGTCTTGGTACTGCTTCCTGTTTTCATATTGCCTCGTTCAACTCTATGGGACAACCTGAGAACTTGGGGATCTTCTGGGGATCTTATCTACTGTTCCACAGATCCATGGGGAGAGAAGTGTACTTGGACTCAGAAGGGTTTAACAGGAACTTACTCAAATACTGCCTGTCAGATTTCTGATGATAAACACACTTGAGGCCATGCTGAGTGCACAGCGCAGGACTTCAGCAAATTGAGTCATGTCTGAACAGTGTTCACCAGGAGTGTTCACCAGGAGAAAAATGCACTGCTGTTCTGCCTATACTGTACTAAGCATCCTGGGGATTATTCTGAATAAAACTTAGTTCTAGGAGCTGTAATTAGGACATTCTAAGAAAAGAGAAACTATAAACTGCCTGGAAGCTCTGTGGCTGGTAAATCCCAGGTGTCATGCTGTTCCAAATTCCCCTTCAAGTTTGAGGTGAAATGCATGTGGAAAATACATGTTTTAGTTGGTGGGTAATGCTGCATGTCATTGAGATGGGTAGGTTTTTCATTCCACCTGTTGCCATAGAAATGTTGACCCAAGAATGTAAATCATTTTCCCATGTGATGAGTTGCTATATGAAAATAGATAAACAAATACAGATAATATAGCAGCTGGGTACTGAGGCAGTAATGATTAGCACAGAGTGTAGTTTTCTCAGTTCATTTACAAAAGTTCAAAAACTTTGACAGTAATTCCCAGAAATCAGAGTATTTTCCCTGATTTTCTCATCCAAATCAACACTTTCTCACAGCTTTAATCAAGCAAAGGTTGAATTTGCAAATAAATCCAAATACAATGTACCAGGACTGTACTAGAGAAAACAGCACTTGAACACCTAATCCCTGGCTGGTAATGAACACCAGAGCACTTCTTGCAAGCCAGGCATAGATAAAAAAGGCAGAGTTCATTATACATATTAAATATTACTGCTGTGATGGTACAAAATCTGAAGGGATGGGAGCAGGAACTGAATTTTCTGTCATATGGTCCTCCAGTATATGAAATTATGACAGGATCTTTGCTCCATCAGATACTCTGTGCTCAGCTCCTTTTCATAGAGCTGAAAAGGATTTATTTTCACACAGAACTTTGCCCTCAATTGATATTATAATGATTCTTGTAATTTTGGTCTTTCTTTCTATCTGATCTGATATGTTAGATGTTGACAGTAAGTTTTAACATATGTTTCTTCTGTAGATTTTGACAGAGTGCTGTTATTTCCTGTATAATAACAGTTTCAATTTCCTGTTCACCATTTTAGTTTTTCATACAGTGATCACAGAATAAAATCTTTAGGGAAGACTGAATATAGTTTGATCTAAAAAGATGGCTGATTAATGAAATGATTAAACTCATTTTTTGTAGCTAACAGATAAAGTTGAAATGAGAGCACATTCCTCTTCCTTTTATAGAGTTGGTTTCATGAGTATAAAAAACAAGGCACTGTGTTTAAGAAGATGCTGAGTTTTTAAAGAATCACAAACATGAACTTAAGAGGAGACTGAAATTAAACAGCACTACAAAAAGTCAACATATCTTTGCCTTTCTTCAGACTTCAGAAATGCTAGAAAGTTAATTTTCATGACCGAATTATTCTGTGAAGTTTTAGATTATTGTTCATATATTTACCTTGAAAAGGACTCTTCTGCTATCTCTTTAGACTATAAAAAAAGAATAGTTCAGATTACCATCTGTTATGACCTGGAATAGGTCTACTCCTTAGCATCGAAGCACTTTAGACATGCTGAACTTTATAAGAAACTAAGAAATAATGCTGTGCACTGAGACTAGGACTCTCAGATGCAGGATGGGGAACTCCCAAAGACTAGGTCTAATGTGGTCCTGTGAACTGAACACACATCAGCAGCTAAAGCACAGTCAGATGCCTTTTTGAAGCCTTCCTTCTTGTTGAGTTTCATCTGAAAATAATAAATACCATTTATTCTTTTGGGCACTCTTCAGTGTGAACCAAAGGACCACAAGAAATCAATTCAAAATACACACCTGATCCAAACTACACAGGTAGTGAAGATGAATCTTGTACAATTCTAGACAATGTCTCTCTCATGATTTTGAAAAATAATTCTGTAACTTTAGAGATTAGGTTGCCTGTTAAATCAGCCTAGACTTCCCTCTTTTAAATTCCCTACTAGTTTACATCCATAGCTCAGCAGTAAGTTTAACACAGTTCTTTGGAGAGCCACCAGTAGAGTCACTTGTGCATCTTCTGCCTTGCAACCACTTTCAGGCAACTCATGGCAACCCCAAGGCAGACCTCGAAGTCCTGGTGGAGACTTGTTTTCCCCAGCTGTGTCATGTGACATGTGATGATTCCAGTGGCTTCCAAAATGCACAAGCAGAAACACAGTCGTAGAGATAGGGCAATGAGTGCTATTTATGTGCAATTAAGAAAATAAATAATTACACGGAGTGAAATTTAATACATCTTCTGTAGAAATGAAAGGCAAAATTTCCATGTGGTGCATTTAGAAGCCTTCTGTTTCCTAAGAAGAATTTGACTTTGACTAAAATACCTAAGAAGATTTTGACTTTTTAAAATATGTGTAATCCCTTGGGATTAGTCAGGCCAGTCACATTCTTCAAGTTAATCACGTGCCTGAGAGTTTGGCTTGATTGTACCAGATGTGTTGCCTTGAAGAATTTAATAAATGGCTCTGAATTAACTTGTGGTGTGTTTCACTGTTTGCAGAACATCATTATTTCTCTGAATTTATTATTTATTTCCACTGATTTGCTGGACATTCGTTAACTAAGTGGACTGACCATGCAGTCAGTCTTTATGAGTATTAGTAATCTGATATTTTAATATTAATGATGTTTAATCTGATATGATAAAGTAAGTCTCCCACTTGATTTTTTTTTCTTATGATTGCAAGTGGGTATGAATACAGACAATTAGATTTATACAAAAACTTACAAATTTATAAGAACACTTTTTAATCTGTCCTTACTTTCATGGCTCTCCTGCTGTTAATACTAGGAAAAAAAGGATAATAATCTGTTGCAGAACACCAATGGTAGTGTGAGATAATCTGCTGTGGTTATGAAAAAGATGATTTTATATGTGCAGATACAATGTACAATCTGCTCTGCATAAAGACCGGACTTCTTACTGGTGAAACTCAACTAAAACTAAGGGTACTACATCAAAGAGGAATTTGATCCTCAAGACTTAATGAATAATGCCAGGGATAACAGATAAACCAGTGACTCCATTCAATGCTCATGTATCATTTCCTTCCTTATTATTTTGTTTTAAAATAAGTAGGGCAAATACAAAATAATATGCTTTTGAATTCTTTTGACTTAAATGCCTATATACTTAGACAGATCTGGGTTTTTTTCAGTCTCCTGACTGCCCACTTGCTTTGCCTTGGGGTCTTTTTCATGGTGTACCCTACTTTAAGACCATTCTCACTTTAAGGTCAGTTAAATGGTTACAAGGAAGCCTTCCTAATAACAGTAGGTGCTGTCTGTGCCTTTTCAAAGGAACAGAACTCTTATGCCTCTAGACAAAAACAGGAACACATTTCCTTTAGGTTGGCCCAATAACATTGCATAAAATTCTTCTTCATTCTAAATTCTTAGAAAATGAAAAGGCAACTTTTCTTTAAACCTTCTCACATTCTCTAAGGATAGCATCCACTTTCTGTCAGAACTTCTGGTTTAAATTGTTGCCAGTCAGAGCTTCCTATGGATCAGATGTTTTTGTGATATTGGTAAATGTTTGTGGAGAATTTCTGTGCCTTAGAGTGTGACTTTACATACTTCATTGCACAATTTGGATAAGAAAAGGCAGGTAGACCTTGAAAAAACACACACTAATATAGACCCATTTTGCTGAGCACAGGAATTAACCAGCTATTTTCCTGCAGGACCAATATACAGCCATAACTGGAAATGGTGAAGGAACAATAGAGCTGAACCTCATCACAACTTGCAATGAGACTGAGGCCCCTTATTGTATGAGGTCTCGTCTTTAAGCTTTTGTTTATAAGTCCTGTCATTGCAAAGCTACCCTATGATACCTATGATATGAACTCATGCTTATTTCTTATTCATCCTGGTAATGTTGCAAAGAGCCACTAATATTTTAACTCCCTCGTCTTCTCTCTAGGCTAGGAAAGTGAAAGTTTCCAGCTCAATATGATTTCAGCATTAGTGTTCATACTAGCCATTAATTATCATTTATTTTCAGAAGTTTGCAGACAACAGCATAAGCACTAGTGAAATTTCCTTGGTATCAGGTGATGCTAGGCAGTAACAAGACCTATCTAATCCCTCCTTTATGAAGGCAAAGACTGGAAGGCTGTGTGTTTTAGAACAAAAATCATCATCCTCTGGCTTGTACTGAACTCACTTCTCTCAGGCTACAATTTTTGGGTGGTTTCTATTTGTTTATTTTAGTTTGTTTTTAAATTATGTACTTGCCAGGATTTAAATTAAACCTTTCTGTAATCTGGAAAGTTGGCTGTACATCATTGTGACTGAATATTGAACTAATCACTTCAGTTAACTGTTGGCTATCACTGACAAGAGGGAAACTCAATAAACCATGAATTAATTCAGAGCTCTATTCAGCTCAATTTGTTGCTGTAAGTTACCTTTTGTGAGTTACAATATCCACTTCCCAACTGAAAAGCTCTTACTAAATCACAGCAGCAGCCAATTTCAGTCATGACCCATGCAGGGCTGCCCTTTTCTTTGTGGTATTCAGCTGTCATTCAAATAAACCCTTTTCATTAAATACACTGTACCCCATCCTATGAAAGCTAGTTCAAGTCAAAACATTGCAAGTGCATAGTACTATTAAAAAAGGTATGTATACACCTTAATATTTTGTATCTTTACTCTCACTGATAGGCAATCAGGGTGTTTATCCTTAAGAAAGATGAAAAACTGGGAACTATACTTTGTTCCATAGCATATCCAAACACATCAAATAAAATGACTGTTCATTTACTTCAGTATTCTGAGGTCTCATAAATGGAATTTTTACTGAGAATATTCATGAATTTTTGTTTATAAATTGTTATCTGGAAATGTTCCATAAAGCATGTTTTCAAAATAGCACATGGATGACATGATTCACTAAGTTTTCCCCACTACGAATGATCCTGCATCATGATTAAGCAATTCTTTCAAATATTGCTGATAAAGTTATGTGCCATCTACTCAAAGAGTGTAAATGAGATAACCAAAGTAGACCCTGTGGGACCAAAATCTATGAATCCAGGAAAGTCTTGAAAGGGATCAGAGTTCTCTCAGCCACCCAGAACAGACACACACCATGTCCTTTTCAGTGAAGTAAGAGAATGTTTTACAACAGAAAATAAGATAAAGACAGTATAAGTAAAAGTTAAGTAATACAACCAAAGCAAACTGAGATGCAAGAAATCTATTCCAATTAGGTTACAATGGATTTTTTTATTTTTTCTTTATTTTAACATAAACTCTTTATTTGGTTTCCTATTTATTTTATGCATCTTTCCATTTTTATATTCCAAGAATGCAAATTATATTATGGAGCATTCATAAGCATCCATGTTCTGTAGTTTCCAGTGAAGTTTGTTATTAAGGATGCATCTAAAACTCTTATCACGGGAAATGTTGTTCAGAAGGTTCTTTTCCCAGGACAAATTATTAGACTTTTCAGAAAATTAGTATCTTTAGTGTTTGTTTTTTTTTTTATTAGATGATTTTCTGTGTGTATATACACGTATTTACAAATTCTGTGTTTTCTGTTTAGGATAAAACATCTATTTGTAAGTGTAATACTTATTCTTAATTGCACTGTTTAACTGCACCATTGTGCACGCTTTGTATCACTGCCTCTTCTTGTCTTCTTGCCTCTTTTTGTAAACAAAAATAGTTTATATACAATATTTCAAAACAGATAAATACATACATATTTTTATACTTATAAAATGCATCTTATTCAGACTACTACAGGAACAGAAGTTTTTACTAATGCCCTGTGAAGTTTCCAGTTTCAGTCTGCCCACCACTGTGAAAAGCACAACAGCAAACAGTTTAATTAAACTACTTAAAGAAGGGAAAAGGTGGGGTAGATATAGATCAACTGTGCTGCTATTCATCATGGAGCTGTTTTGAAGGAAAAAATATCTCCATTTTTGAAGTGTTTTCACCTCATGCACGTTTATTTTCCACACATGCAATTTTCCACGTTCCAGGTTCAGGTAGACAGTGAACAACTGCTCTGATAATTATTGTTTTGAATGAAGAGAATGACCAGGAAAAGGAAATATCATTTCCCAAAAAAACCTCCTGTGACGTGCTGCAGGCACTGTTACTCGGTACAAATTACCACCTCTCTCTTTTGGGCACTTAGATCCAGGAAAGGAAAGAAAAACTCTTTCCTTCAGAGTGACCAAAGGCAGAGAGACAAAGCAAGGCTGCTGGTGCAGCCAGTTCCCCCTTTGCATGCAGCTGTGAGTGGTGCTCCAGGCCAGCAGAGCAGCCTGCAAACCCACTGAGCCTGGCTCGCCCTGCCTGGTGCTGTCATCCTGAGCACCAAGGGACTTTAAAACCAATGACACTGGTCAACTGCAGCTTCATTGATTTCATGCTCAAGGAGCTTTACTGAAAATCTGGCCGTATGACATTCTTACTCAGTAAAATTCAATTGGTTCTGTGCGACCTTACTCTCTGTAAAGAATTGTTTTGCTACCCTTTCTTACTTTTTTTTTTATAATTTAGTTTCAGTGTTAGTAGCAAGGGCTTGGCTGCTGGTACACAAGCACTCCCCTCACAACGTAATAGGCACCTGACCCTTTCTGAAAAGACCATCAATCTGAATAAAATATGACTATGTGAATTCATAAATCATATTTTCTTTTCAAAAGCAATACAAACAAATGCTGCTTCTATGTGATAATCTAGGAATATAAGGTCAAAACTCTGTTTATCTGGACAAGCAGAGTCCACCAGATTTGGAGTCCACCATAAAACCTCAACTCAACCTCTGCATTAAAACCCTCTCACTGCATTCATTCTCTGATCTTTTCTTGACTCTGGAAGTGCAGAGGTTCTTGCAAGCTAAGAAAGCCCATTTGAAACTCTGATTCTAAAAAGTTCTGTGCTTGGTCTTGAAAAAGTCTTGCACGAAACCCATGAAGAGGTCCTCTAGCAGCTCTTTTCTCCCCTTTTCCTGCTTTCCTGACTGAAAAGGCAAACCACAAGGCTAAATAATTTCTTTCAATATAAATGTATTATATACAACACCAATCTCAGAATGAGAAAAAATGTGTTCCCTTTCCTGTCTAGCAGTGTTTAAAGAGTGATTTTGGAGAAGACAGACATGGATTTGAACTGCTTCCACCTGAGAACTACAGCTTGCCATGCCATTTTCTCTAGCCACTGACTAATTACATACATTTTTAATGCTTTACAGGAGCTTCTACTTCTGCCACAATTTGGAAGGGACCCTTTGTGCAGAGGCTGACTGTTTACATGGGAATGTCATGATTTTATGCTCTTCATGAGACAGGCATCAGGATCAGTGCTGAGTTACTCCTTCCAAGCAGGACTGCATGGCAAGAAGGAAGGTGCAGAGCATACTGCAGACTGAGGAGCGGAAGTGCAGGTCCAGAAAAGGTCACTAGAGAAGGAGATTAAGCATCATCTCTGCTTTATCCAAGGAGCAAATAGGTGGGAAGGGAAAGGTTTCTTTGGATCAGCCACAGAGACTCTATCCCAGACTTGGTAAATGGTAAGTGGTTGGTTTGTTGGTTTTATTCTCTTGTTGAAGACCATAAAAATAAAACAACAATAAACCCCCGCCCCCCAAAACCCCAACAGTGCATTTCATGATTATGAGCTCTCACAGAAGGCCTCTGGGCTTATGGTTTATTTCTCTTTCCATTTTTCCATTTTTTAAACAAAGCAAACAGCCCTGCAAAATGGTAAGATTTTGTAGGAGTCATATGTAAGTTGTAAAAACTAAAAAGAGTTTCAGCAGCAAGTACTGCTTCTCAGGACTGCACCTGCCATTGAATTAGAGAAACCAGTGGACGTTCTGCAGTTCACAGAGTTTTTTTACTAGGCTTAACCAGCTTGTTTCCCTGCTGTACATATAGCCTTCTTCCTCTGCATTTTCTCAGGCAAACTAAGTTTGCCAGATTTTTCAGCTTTTTAACTCTGCATGTATGGCCTGAGCAGACTCTTTTTAGCTTGTACCACATCAGATAAGGCCCAAAGGAGCTAGAGGCATCTACTGTGTCACACAGAATGTATTCTCTCTGTATTCACCTGGCTTTGCTTCACTGCAGATTTTCTCTCAGTAACACAATTCTTCTATATATGCACCTGACAAATTAGTGAGAAATCTATACCAACCATGATGAAATTAAAAAGAAATATTGAAGCCCAAAATTTCTGGAGAAATAGAAAACAAAGATAATTAGAAAAACCTCAGAAATTGAAATTTTCTTGATTTTTTTTTGTTTACACGCACCTGGAAAGCTCAAGGTTTTCATTGAAACTGGAGATGAGGGAAAGAAGGATTTTGAAAAAGAAAATTATTCTGAGTATTGGGGCTGAAGGGAGATGTTCAGATCCATTTTTTTTAATGTCTAAAAGACTGATGAGAGCAAAGGGCAATTGCTCTTTTCTTTGGAATGCATGTATGATTTCAAATAAATAAAGATGCTTAACAAATGGAAAGATTAATATTTCTGCACATTTTAAATGAGTCATGCGTGACAGTAGCCTAATTCTTTTTATACAATCCAAGTTCACACAAAGAATGCATTAAACATGAGAAATGCATGGATATTTTTACATATTCAAGATTTCTTAATGGAACATCAAAACCAGAAAATGTTCACAAGGATGAGGCCTTCTGGGAATATGCTATTATGTTTTTCATAAGAATAAATAATTCAAATATTTATCATCATATATTTTTCTTTCATGGTGCCCTATCTAAATTATTATTTTTGGTCTAAATATAACAAGAATTTGAGCATTTTGGACAGTTGTTGCTAGAAGTATTGGAGAAATTTGCCTCTTTAGTCTTATACCACTTATTCCTATTCTTTTATTGAGTGCATGCTCTTAAAAAATTTAATCCCAAATAGTCTTATCAATCAAAAAGCTATGGGAGCTATAATGACTTGAACTAAACCCATTTCTATTGTATGTTCAAAATGTAATGACAAGTGGTAAATTTTTCTTTCCCTGTATCAGAGTAAGAACAGTTATTTGACTATAACAATTTTACCTGTGATAATTACATGGACATTCCAAAAGGCAATCTGAGACCCTCCTTTGGTTTATTCTCAGGTTTGGTCTCCCAGTGTTATCTTATCAATATATTCAACTGGTCACTTAAACCAAGACTTCAAGTGCTTCTGCTGTCTATAAAACATAAAGAGTTTTACAATAAAGTCAAATCTGTGTTTCATTTTGTCATTTTCCAGTGAGGGGTTGAAAAGACTGAGACAGATGTAGGGCACAGATGTTGAAGTTGGAAATATTTTATCTCCCCCTTAGTACCTCTAGCTAAGAAGTTGACTCTGTATGCTGTTTTCACTGTGAGCCTTGGTGAGTATTTGGTTAATCTGGGGTCAGTCTTTTCACAGATTGCTCATTGTGACTGCTGAAAATGTGTTTTCCAGGATGACTTTTGTGGTTAATATTGCTTAAGTTTTTCTCTCTCTGAGTGGGATTTATGTTTAAATTAATTAAAATCTAGTGGTAAGGATGAAGAATTCTTTTTGTCAAGTTTTGCTTGAAGTGGACACGGAAGAGTCTGTTTCTGGGATCTGGCTTCCTACATGATAGTGTTCCTCAGATTCATGAGTAAATTTAGTCTCCCAATTGTACCAACAGTCAAACTTATAAAAAGAGCTTCATCAGTTCTCTGTGCATATGTCCCATTATGTTCCTATACCTAATGGCACGTTGTGTCTTGAGCTTTGTTAAATCTTTTAATTAAAACATGTTAACAAAGCCTAAGAAAAATAAATGAAACTACTCACAAGAAAATTAAATTGAGAAGCTAAGCTCATTTATAATTATTGTATTTCAATTAGGCTTTACTAGGGCTGGGTGAAGGTAGAGATAAAAAGAAACTACTTTGATGTCTGAGTTTCATAAATATTTCTAGTGTCCTATTTGTGGAGTCAACAATACTAATGATAACAGTTTACCGCATGCAAACTTTTTCATGCCAGTTACTGTACTTAAGAATTCACTCATAATATTGCATCAAAACATGTCAAGGCTCAGCCCCTAGGTTTGTAAAGCAGGTTCTCTTTATTGCACTTAGGACAAGTACGACTACCCACACCTCTGGTTCACAAATTCAATAGACTTTTATAGTTACCCTGTCACAAGTCCTGATTCATTCCATTTATAAAGTTCTGCTAGGTGACTCAGATCAGGTCCAAATCTCTTAGCTGAATTAGAGCATACTTGTTAGACAGAAAAAGTATACTTTATTTCTCGTGAATATTCATCAAATTTTAGCTTCTAGTTTTTCCATCTTATCATCTTCTGCCTCTAAGTTAAGGAGTCATAAAATTAAAGATACCTTTTAGTAATGTAGATACTTACTGTCAGTCACCTCTTCACCTCTTACCATCATAAAATGTTTTGCTTTCCCAAGCTTTAAAGTATAAAAGTTCTAAAACTTCAGTCTTAATCTTTCCTGTTCTTGATAAGTTCATGAATTAAAATGTACTAATTCTGGAAGACCTAATAATGCTAGCCTTCTCATTATGCACTATCTTCTGCTTCCAAGAGTTACGCTTTCCTAAATTAATTTTTAAAATAATTAGCAACAAATTACCATACAAAGGAAGTAGTGCCATTCGTTTTGAAACTACATTTCTTTTTCCATTCAAAGTTTATGGCTCAAAAGATCAAATAACTTCCAACAATTGTTGCTGATTTTCCTCCTGGATTTCTCAACTCTTTTAAAGTAGTGCTTTTTACAAGCGTGACTCTTTCTTGAAGCATATGAAAACACCCATTAATTTTCATAGGGATGACCCTAGATGAGCTAAATTAATGATGCACATATGTACTTACAAATTAGAAGGCTGAGAGACAGTCCTGCGTATTTTTCATCATACCATTATGATCATTAAAAACATTGCATTACTTTGTTTAAAAAAAAAATCATTAATTTTATCGTTGAGCCACTGATTTCTTTCCCCAGTGAGAGAAGGACATTGAGTGATTCACTCAAGTTGTTTGGGTGAATTGGTTCTAATGGATTTCTGTATATTTGGTTTTTTAGCTCCTACCACTACCAGCAAATTAGCTCATTACTTAATCTGGAAATCCAAAAGCAACCTTCAGGTATGCTTAATGTAGATAAGTGATTAGACAATTCATCTGATCACAATAATCTAGGAAAGAAAACAATAGCATAAAAGTATCTTTTAAAGCTTAGGTCATGGTTAAATTTTGACTTCAGAAAGCCACCCTAGCAGAGCTAAGTTAAAGTGTGAATTTTTCACTTATATGCTTCTTCCTATTGCTCTCCACTCCACAGAAATAAAGTGGAATCTCAGCATAATGTTTTTTCAGAAGAAATTCTTAGACAGATTTAACACTTGCTAAAAATACTCCTTGACTGTTTGCCAGTGGTTTCATGGCCTTGATGGCAACCATGACACTATCATAATCTGCTTTGCCCTCCAGCTGTACAAAATAATTGGTTATATTCAGATATGCTCTCTGTGTCACAGTGAGTCAAGCATTCACACCAAGTCAACATCACTCAAGGTCTCTCGTCTCCCACAGTGTTTTGATGTGTTCAAGATAAAACATGGC
>WAAE01027880.1:0-18367 GCA_013400495.1 Nicator chloris | reverse complement strand
CCACAAAAAACCCCCAAAAACCAGCTAAACTGGATAAAATTAAATGGACTACTGCAGCACACTTGGATGAACATCAAATTCCTTTAGAGCTGTGGCTCTAAAGCCTTTGCACCAAAAACCTCAAAGGAAGGGCATTAGATTGGAAGGCAGTGGTATTCCCCGAGGTGATAATAAAACAAAACTGTGATACATAGCTATGGGAAATCAGTCCCAGAGCCGTGAGGTATACCATGAGGTGTGTGGCTCGTGGCATGATGTCATGCTGAGGAGGTGAAAGCATATCAGGTTGAGGCTGGATGACCTTTATCACTGCAGTCAACCAGGGAAAAGAGGGAATGATGCTAAGGTTGATGGTCCTGTTCAGTCCTTATGCAAGACCCAGAGTCTGTAAATCTGTTACTCTCTATATACCTCTCTTACATAAAAATTGTCTTTCCCCACACCCTTTATGATGGCAGTGACAAAACACTGGACTAGAGTCACATCTCCACTTCTCCCAGAAATATAAACTGGCATCTAAAATTCTCAGTGGTAGAGAACGAGAATACAGCAACTTTACAGAAAAGTTGATGGATTTGCTTTTCTCTCCTCCACAAAGCAGGGGTGACTCTTTGGTAAGATTTGTACCTCCAACCATGTTGAACTATACCTGAGAACACCTTTGTATGGCACCATACATTTATATTTTGCAGGTCTATTGAATTTATTACCAGCAATATAAAATAATTTATAATCGGTTGATCAAAAAACCTGCACTGCTGGTAAATCTGTGTTTGCGAAAGCTCTTGCTGAACTCAACCAATCATAGTGTTGAAATGGTTACCTACAGTATTGGTGAATTTGTGATCAGATCATGAATGAGACCAATTTATGATGTAACCCACACTACTGCTGCACCTGGGAAAGCAACCAGAATTACAGTGCCAAGTTGGGTATTATCAGGAATTAAGCCTAGTCCCATCCAGCTCCTTTGATTTCTGAGGCCCAGCTGGAAAGCAAAGTTTTGGAGGGCTTTTTCTGCTAAGCTGTGGTACTCTTAACACAGCAGTAGCCATACAGAATACTGCACTAAATCTTACATCTCAGGTTCTAAGGTAAGGGGGACTATGATTTCACTGCCAACATTCACACATGGTCTCTATCAGGTGATATTACCAGTCATGGCAGGATCCAAATTAATTGACTGCAGTTCACTGGGCTACTTTTCCAAGACAACATTCCTGTTTAACTGCCTTTGAGACCATGCATTTCTGATAGATTATGTTTTCTAGATGTTCCTTAGTAAGAGTGTCAGCATATTCTACTTTATTCTTGATCTAGGACCATAGAATAATGATCATTGAAGCTGTTGCCTGATGAAAATGCATCTCTACAAAGCAGCAGCTCATTAAGAGAATAGATGTGCCTGTAATGCTTTTTCATATATGTGTTGTTGATATAAGTCTAATTGTTACAATATTATTGATATACGGTAAGATTTCTTCAGTTTGCTAGATTTTCTTCAGATGACAGCTACATCTTCCCTTTAATTTTCATTGGAAAGCCAGAAAACATGACAGGACAGTAAAAAAGACTGCTTATTTTATGTGGCATATCATTTAAGAGGTTTGGAGGCCTCTATGTTCTGATCATAGATGTTTTACTTGGCAAGAAATATTTGTAATTAGCATAGTCTTGGCATGAGTATGAACAGCAGTGTTAACCTATATGCCATCTAAAAGAAGTATAAGTCATTATCTGTAAGTTTAAATTCCCTTCATGATGCTTCTAGTATATAAGAATGAAAATACCTAGAGGCAGATGTGTGAAATCAGGGATAAGAATATATTTTCAGTGTTACGTTGTTCACAATGGAGAAAACAAGGCTTCAGGGGGAATTCACTGCATCCTCCCAGTACCTAAAGGGGGCTTATAAAAAGGAGGGAAAGGAATGTCTTATATTGGGAAAGAGTGACGAGAAAAGGGTGACAGTTTTAAATTGAAAGAGGGAAAGTTTAGCACAGTTGTTGGTAAGAAAATCTTTACTGTGAGGATGGTGAGGCATTGGAACAGGTTTTCTAGAGACGCTGCGTGTGCCCCATCCGCGGAAGTGTTCAAGGCCAGGTTGGATGAAGCTCTGAGCAACCTGGTCTAGTGAAAGCTGTCCCTGCCCATGGCAAGGGTATTGATGTAAGATGATCTTTACAGTCTCTCCCAACCCAAATAATTTATATGACTTTATGATTTAGTTTCAGCTACTGAAAGTGTCATAGTGAAAACACTAGAAGTGTTTATGTGTAAAAGTAATAGAGACTGTCTGGGTATTGATGACTACATAGCATAATTTTATACTGCAGATGGCATACCTAATTTAAACTCCAGGCAGAAAATTGTGCACTTATCTTCAAAACTGTATATCCCAGCCTAGATAAAGCATGTTTCTTACATGTTTATATATTTCACCATTTAAAACATATAGCTAATTCCAGTGCTCTAGCACATTCTCTGTCAGATTCTCTATTGAATAACATTTTCCTGTCTGGAAGAAGATGCATGGTCACACTGCAAATGTGTTTCTGTGTATATTTATAAGTATGGCTGATATTATGCAACATAAAGACAAGGAAAATGAATACATTCATAAATTAACTTCTATTTCTTTGTAAGATTTCTTGTCTTCTCTGACCTGGTTTGCCTCAGCCAGAGAAATAAGCTACAGTTGACTTGTTAAACTAATGCATCACTATCACAGCCTTAAAACCCACTTTCTTTTTGTTCTGATAAAAGTCTAATGAGCTAGTTTGAGTTATTTTTGTTCTTGTATCCCACCACAGTGCTCTGGAAACCAGGAGTGAAAGAGTCATTTTACTTTTTGCCTCTGCAATAAACCAAAAATGTTATCTCCTGTTTCTTCAGGGACAAGAAAGTGCAATCTCTGTTTTGCAAAAAAAAAAAAAAAGGAAAGGTCAAAAAAAAATAACAAAAAAAAAAAAAGTAAAAAGACAAAAGAAAAGAAAAAAAAAGGAGAAAATGCAAGGGTAATGTTCTAACAGATGCATAATAAAGATAAAGTTGTGGAAAGGATGTATTGTGTTAAGAAGTGTGTGGAAAGAAATAAGAAAGATGCTGCATAATGTATATGCTGAATCTTCTATGAGACAAAGCTTTGGATGTCAGTTTTTGTCACTGGATTCCAACAAGCTTTTGCTTAATTTACTTTTTTGGTTAAGTAAGGTGATCTTCCTTTATAAAGATGATTCCATATAGTTTTTCTGTGGCCTATTTTGATTTTGGCTGTTGCAGTACATGGACTTAAGACTAGCTTCTCACCCAGCCATTTTCTGTTCAAATCCTCCTGTATAGTATAATGAAACACTAGAGGTCTTTCAAAAATCCTCTTTACTGTAATCACCTGCTCCAATGTTTTCCAAAGGTGGAAAGCATACTGACCTGCAAATGCACTGGTTGCAAACCCAAGTCCAGCTGCTGCCATAGTTCTGGTCAGCTATCAGTCCAGCATGGCTGGGCCCCACATGGCTCCCACAGGGACACAGGTATACTCAGAGGAGGAGGCTGTGACTCATTCCATGACAAAAGGGTGAAGAGATATGTACATGATGTGTTACGCACTTTCAGAATTATTTCAGTCAGCACACTCAGCACCCCACTCCTCCAAATTTGTATAATCTTGTCATACCAACTTGAATTTTCTCAAAAATATCCTGACTCTTCTATTGGTATTTTCTCCTTCTGCCTTGTGCCCATGCTTGAGACATCCCTTAGCTCTTGTAAAATGTAATCTATTTATTTATTTCTAAAGAAATATATTTGGGAGCTTTCTGTGTGGGTTTTTGTTTGTTTGTTTGTTTCTTTTTGGTTTGTTGATTTGCTTGGTTTAAGGATATTTTTGTTGTGGATGCTGAGTTTCAGTTTTACTCATTAAAACATTGCTACCAAGGATTTTTATTTGCTTTGCTCTATTACTTTGAACTATTTTTAATCAATTTCTACTATCGGGAGAAAATACTGACAGTGTTCAACAGATCAGATAAGACTATGAACTCAACCATGTTTTCATGTTCCTGGTAATACTGAACAGGTAAAGCCATCTATTAGAATAAAACACAGGAGCTCTTGTTTTTCAATAAAATATCTTTAGAAAAGTAAGCATGCATGATTTCATTACCGTGGTTGAAAGCTTTCAGTTTGAAATTATAATGAGAACCAACGTTTCTAAGGTTCTCTTGTCCAGCTTGGAGGAAAACCTAAACATCTTGTCTATTAGAAAATTCAAGAACCTCTTTCTTTCTTTCTTTTCCCCCAGATATTTAATCTATCATTTGATACAAGGTTTCTCAGATTTTGCATCTTCTATGGAAGTAGCACAGATATTACTCTCCTCTCCTTACTCTATCAGGCCAAACTGGTTTAGACACTAGTATTTTTAGATTAGACACTATTTTTACTAATCTGTAAAACTATTTTTACAAACCTGGTTCCAGGAAGGAGTTCAAAGTAAACTCAAATTCATATTTGGATCTTTTAAAAAAAGTTCCCCAGGCCTTTATGTAAAAGTAGATGAACTGGTAAGAGCTAAGAGGAAATTTTCTATCATACACTAACATGAGGTAAAAAAAAATACAGAGAAAAAACCAAGATATTGTTAGTTTCTGGCACAAAGACCCCTAACAAAGAATCCTACAAGTAGTTCTACGTATCTTATTCCCAAATGATTTTCAAAATGGGGTGTAAGTAATATGATAATTCAAAATTATCTATCAATATAAAAATAAAGCCAGCTGAAAAAAAATTACAAAACAATTTTGCCAACTCTAAAAACTGGTTGAGAAACCATTATAAGAAATTAAATGCAGCTAAATACACAAAGTGATGAACAAGGTCAATCCTCACTTTAGATATACAGTGATGACTGTAACAGTTTACTACATCTCAGATGTATTCTAGGCATAAAAAGACATTAGAAATGTTTACAATATAATAGGTATGAGAACATATATGCAGCTAAATACCTGTGTATTACTCTATAGTTTCAGTCTAATTCACTCTTGAATACTGTGCAGCATTCAGAGACATGATACACAAGTAAGCAGTAGAGAAATGAATCTCCTTTTATTATGGTCTGAAAATAATTGAATTAATTTTTACAACAAAAATTCACCACCGACAATGAACTAGTAAAAAACTTATTCAGCCCTTAAGCTAGTAGGTTGTAATGGTTTGCATCCAGACAACATTTGTTTCCTTCTCAAAGGTGAATGTCTGCTGGAAACAGACAATATCTTGTGCTGTAGCCCGGAACCTTTCCCAAACACGTTCTGGGAGAGTATTCATTGACAGAAATTAAATTATGCCTATTGACATCTTTTGTCTTTAATCATCAGAATAAGTTCTCACACTTGTACCCTAGCCATGTCCAGTTGACTAGTACAAAAAAGTAGATAGGCATCTGTTGTGGGCTTTTGACACAGATGGGATATTCTGCTAAATAAATCATTTCTCCAAAATAGTCTGATCACTTATTTTACTTTTAAAAGTCAGCAGGGGTGCTGAAAAGAAGAATCTACTTTGAGTTCCATACATACATTTTTACTATTTCTGAAAGAAGATTAGAAGCCTAGAGCAGAGCCAACCACAGCATGGGCTGCATCAAAAGCAGTGTGACCAGCAGGTCAGGGGAGGTGATTCTCCCTCACTTGCTCTCATGAGACCCCAGGCACAGTTCTCTGTCCAGGTCTGAGGTTCTCAGCACAGGAAAGACATACACCTGTTTGAGCTGGTCCAGAGGAAAGCCAAAAATTATTAGAGAGATGGAATGTCTCTGTCAGGAAAGGCTGAGAGAGCTGGGGTTGTTCAATCTGGAGGAGAAAAGGCATCAGGGAGACCTCCTTGCAGCCTTTCAATACACAGTGGGTTTTATTAGAAAAATGGCCACAGACATTTTAGAAGAGCCTACTGTGATAGTACACATGTCAATGTTTTTTTAAAAAGTATATTCAGACTAAATACAAGTGTGAGGAGCCAGTTCAGTTTTGTTATGCCTCAAATAAGATTGTCAGAGGCACATGGGGGAGAGGTTGCACATGTACAGAAGGCAGCTTGGAGGAGATGGAATAAAGCCTTGCCTGTGGGAAGACTTTGCCTGACCACCATTCCGTGTCTGACATGGGACAGGTGGTCAGCAGGGGAACTCCAAAGACACTGTACCCCAGAGACATTCTCCAGTCAGACAGGAAAAGGTCTGTACCAATGGACTGCAGTGGGACATTGGACTGGGCCAGTGGTTTCCTGTCAGCAGGTAGACTTTGGGAGGAGTGAAGTGGCATAAAAAGTAACTGCATCATAAATCTTGGGAGCTCTTTGGGATTGTTCCTTTTGATTCTTTGGGGGCTCTTTGAACTTCCTTTTGGAGTCCTGCCTTTTGGCTCTCCTTCCCTCCCCACCTCTTGCTTGCCCTCGTGTCTCTCCTGCCTCCTTGTGCAGTGCCCTGCCTGCTTCATCTCTACATCCCTGCCTGAGTCACCTGTGTCCAACCCAGCCTGCTCTGAGCCTGACCACCACTATCATCCTCCTCATGACCCTGTCCAGGTCATTCTGGACATTCCCCTCACCTCCTGTTGGGTTGCTGTGGGTGCCGGCCCCAGGCAGGCAGGCTGCCCCTGCCTTGGGGACATCAACAGCACTGCCAGACCTCCAGTACTAATGCTCTCTTTTCCCCCTCTGTCTCCTCTCTCCCTCTCTCTCCCATTTTTCTTCCTCTTGCTCTATCTTCTCTAGCCCTCCTTAATACAATAAATCCTTTTTGTTTTGCTCTTTTATTACCAATAAATGGTTCTCAGAGACAATGTTTGTGTCATTTGGCTTGATTTCATTCCGACCATCCATTATTAAAATAACTACTTGCTGTTCACCACATTGAAATGTGATAACAAGGAAAAAAATTATGGTGGGGGTGTTGAAACTCTGGGACAGAGTTGCCCAGAAAGACAATAGATACCTCATCCCTGTAAACATTCAAAGTCAGGTTGGATGGGACTTTGAACAACCTGATCTAGTTGAAGATGTCCCTGCCCATAGCAGGCTGGTTGGACTAATGACATTTAAAAGTCCCTTCCAAGCTAAACTATTCTGATTCTCTGACTCCATCTCTTTTAGGAATTTATAGTTCTGATGTACTTCTCCATATATCTTGGATCATACCAACAAGCCATTGACGCCTTCTTAGGAGACACATTGCTGTAAAGGAGAAAAATCACCTCTGTAAGGAGACACAAATGAGAAGGACTCAATGTAATCTGTAAGCTAATTGCATGGTTGCAAACAGATCTTTCTCCTAGAATTTAATTTCACAGTTTAAAGATAGACTGTCTACAATGTTATCTTGATTTTTTTCCCTTTAATTCCGTTTTTACTCAGGATATAAATTCTCTTTTTAAAGACAGAAGATCTGATACACTGAATGACCATTAAAATAATACTAGATGTGTTGGCTCTGTACCACAGATCAGTCTAATGCTTTTCCTGAGTATCTGCTTCACCACGTAAAAGATCCACCACTACCTCTTTCAGAAAATATGGTAACATTGTGATTTATCTTATTTCTTCCTGCCTTCCTTTCTAGTTCTCCAAGAACACAGGCTAATATTGTGGTTTGCTACCAAGAAACAAATGCTTCCCTTTTCTTTTAGATGGTCTCAAATTGCATTGATGGAGGCATTTGAGTGGATATCAAAAGCAGAATGCTTTTCAAAGTTATCTTGCCATAGGTGAAAAATCTTACAACAGCTTTATTCATGAATTCTCAAGACCATAAGTTTAAAAACTAGAACAGCAGCATGAAGAGACTACCTTGAAAAAGAGGAAGATTGACAAAGGTAAGACCTGCTTATCACTACTGTTTATGATCAAAATATGCTAAATGTTTTTGTTGAATTTTAATAGACTGAATTTTAAGAGATTGAAGTCTCTGCTTTTGTGAATAATTTATTTGAGAAGTTGTCAGTCTGCCTAGCAAAAATGTTTTTCTCTTTATAAACTGAGAAAAAAAAAACATTTTTAGAAGCTCTCTGTGCTAATTCTTGAAACTGTTATGATCATAGGAAAACCAGATTATTGGTAAGATAGGATCATACAGGGAGAAATTTGCAAGGTTTTAATTGCAATATTGGCTTTGTCACAAGATTCAGAAATATAAAATATCTACAAGTGGCAATTGAGAAAAAAAGAAGGAAAGAAACATTAACCCCAATGTTGCCATAAATATCTGGTCCAGAGGACAAGATTTTTTTTTGCAAGTGCAGTAGCAAAACTGAATGAAGAAGACTATATCCTAAAGGAGGGACTGGTTGTAAATTATTTTCTCGATTGGCAAAGTTTTCACACACTATTATATTAAAAATATGTTATTACAAAAGGAATAAAAGTAAAAAATCTAGAAAATAAATTTCTAAAAAATTAAAGAATCCTTGAAATTTAGTACTTTAAAGGAATTGTTCATAATTATTTTACTTTAAAATTACTTCAAATACAAGACTGACTATTTTGAAGACATCAAAAGAAATGTAAATAATTGACACTTTTCCAGCTGTTTCAGAATATTTTTTGATATACCGTATCATTATGTTCTTACTAACAATTTCAATAGTAATGAACCAACACAATTCTCAATTTAAGAGAAAACTAAAACCTGACTGTAATTGTTATTTTATGTTCTAAAAGGACCTCTAGAGCATCAAGAAATAGATAAAAAGAGTCTGTGTTTCAGAAAATTTAAGAAAATACATTCTTATTTTTAAATTTCAGGGGGTAAATTGTGGAAATAAGAAAAATTAATTTAGTTCTTACATGAAGTAATCATGGTGTTTCCCTGCTCTTTCCTTCTTGGTGCACTTAATTTTATCACCTGTAGCTGCCTCAAAGTCTTACACCTCACCTTCAGATATAGAAAAGGTAGTGAAGCTGTAAATGTTCTATATCTATTGTTAGTTTTTCAATTAATTTTTTCCACTGGCCTTTAGCTTTTCAGATTGTAATTAATAAGGGATTGATAAATTCCAAAATAGTTAATTTATGTTCTTTTCTCAGACTGAGTAAAAGAATTTTTGGCCTCACCTTCCATTTCATTTAAGCATTTATCTGTAGAAAATGGCTTGAGCCATAGTAGAAAAACTACAAACACACATCTCCCTTCATGTCCAGTTACATCTCTACACTGTTATTTCTGCTTTTTTTTCTTTTGTAACTATTAGAGGAAAACATACATTTTAACTTACACCAAAAGCTTTGAATGTTCCAAGCTAGGAACAAAGAGTAGTAAAGAACTCTTAAGCTCCTGAAGATCTCAAAAAGAAGGCCCACTGCTTTCTCATCAGTATTTTTACTTAACATCTTTTTGGTTGGAATATCTAAGCTGACTGCAAGTCTCATATACCTTTACTCAAGAGCAGAGCTGTCCTAGGAGACCTCTGAACCAAGCCATCCATTTCCAATGCTGTAACATATCTTTCTTTTGTTTTGTCTATGCCTCTCTTTGAGGCTGAGTTGTGAAACAGATAACTGATGTAAGCAAAGTAAAAACTGTTCTTGGGAAAAGAAGGGATTGATTTAGAGGCTTGCTACTCCTTTGCTCCTGAAGTGCTTGCCTCTCTACTGCCCTATCTCCTGTAAGATTTTTTATATGGGTTCCCTTAATACCAGGGCTGCTTGTCCTACTAAAAGAAACTAATACAATTCCTGATGTGACAGACAGTGAATGTGTCAGATAAGGGAAAAAAGAGCATAATTTCTTACCAGCTTAAAAAGCAACAAGCTGATTCAACTGTATGATACACCAGAAGAAGAACATCAGTAGGAGTTTAGATGCATCAATCTGGACATACCAGTTTGCATTTTATTGTGATCTAAAATAGCAAGCACAAATGTTTCTTCTTGCTATATTTAGACCTTTCACTTTAGTATTAAAACCTCCTTACCAAGGCTCAATATGTCAAGGACTAAATAGCAGAGTGATCTCCTCAAGACAGCTGCTTTTGCATGCCAAAGCAATCTTTTGCACACATTGTTAATCTACCTTTAAATATCTTCTAGGAGATAAAATATTATGGTTACACAATTATATGGTTGCAAAAATGGCATTTTAGAGTTTTATACTTTTTTTAACAATCTGTAGATATACTTGGACAACAAACTTGCCCAGTAGTCACAGGCAGCTTTCTTTAGTCAATCAAAATGTTTCAAGATAATCAATGGACAGAATTCAAATGTCCAGATGCAATTCCCGCAACACCTTCTGGACATCAGAAAGTATTTACGCTTCTTCTTTACCAAGACAATTATTATTTTATACAAATGATTCTTTTTTTTTTTTTTCTGTATTTCTTTCAACTCTTCAGTGTAGTTTTCTTAATTGGTAGAGAATAAAAGCTGTAATATGTTTCAGGCAGATTTGAAGCTGATAAAGTAGCCTTGCAATATTGCTTAAGTTACAAAGACAGTCTGATGCAAATGGACCATTTAAAGAGACTAATGAACTGAGATTTAAATGATAAGAAACCACTTGGATAATCAACAGCAATTCATGGTCGGTCTGATGTCAGGTTGATTTGCTTTCTTCCTGTTGATATTTTTCCACTATTAGTATTACTTTAAGGCAACAATTTCACTGTGCTTCAACATCAATTGAAAAGCCATCGAGATATCCACAAGAATGGAAGGAAGCTGACATTCCTATATTATTACCTATGAATCATCTAGGATACTACCAAGATGATGTATCTGCACACAAAAAAAAGCAGCCATGATTAAAATATAAGAGACTATACTTGCATGCAGTGCAATCTGTTTGTGCCTATATTACTTAATTGAATCCTGCCACGAAACTCTTCAAACTACTGATTTGGTTTCAAGTCCCTGTAGGGAACTCACGCTCCAAAATAAAATACAAAAGTATAACCCACTACTGGCAAGAGTCAATTGCCTTGAATTATTTTAAATTTTTCTTTGATGTGTAAACAAACAGAGGTCAAAACGAAGGAGAAATACAGATGTTAAAATCAAATGTATAGCACTTTACTTACTTCTCAAGTATTCACTTGAATTGAAGCCTTAAACATTTATGATATACACTGCAGTTTACTGTTTTTATGATCATAGTTATGATCTAGAAAACACATTATATTTAGAACTGTGTTTTTGTCAAAAAAAGCCATTTCCATTTTAACTGTTTGAAGTGGGAAACAGGCAAAAAATTCTTCAAAACCTATTTCTGAAATGAATACGACAAATAAAAAGTATGTATCAGTGGGGGAAGAAAAGATGAGGAAAGGAGGAACAACCAATTTAAAGGCCACCATCATTCTTATAGATTTTACTTAATACCATGACAAGAACTTCAGATACTATAAATAGGAGAAAAGGAAATACTTCAATGCTGCAAAGATTATCCCTTAAAAAATATACACCTGATATTAATTACTTCAGGTTTGGAATATTTAGTGTTTGGAGGATCATTACCCTATATGAAAAAGTGAAGTTTATCTGGTTTACATTCAGTATGCACATTGATTTTCATTTATTTAAATATTATTTGTGTCTAATTTGCTGATCAATAAATCCTACATAAATGTCTACAATACAAGGGTTTAAATCTGTGTGCACAGTGTACATAACGTTTTGATTCTTCCTTTGGATTGCTAATACCTAAGATGATAGAAACACCATAATGCTTGTATTCAATTTACATTATTCACTTTGTGAAGACTCACCATTGCAAAGCATAGAAGAACTTCACCTCTGTTGAATTTAAAAGAGTACAGGCTAAACTCAATCCATTATAAATAGAGTTCTAAGCAAAGATTTCAACTACCATGTTGTGGGAGTTGAACTGCTGGGGACTGACGTTTAGTAGGCCTTGGCTGACAGCAAAGTAGGCAAAAACCTGGGGCCATGGGAGACAGGATGCTAGGAAGGAAGACATCTGGTTAGGTTCTGTCAAGAAGAATGGGATTATGGGAATGGTTATGTTAATATAGTTGATCCATATAAGGTAATGTTTTGAGTTCTTGTCAATGATAGGTTGGTAACGTTTTACATACATGGTAACGTAATTGTTCATTGGTTTGCAGTCCGGGCTAGAGTCTATATGTTGTTGCCCCATTGTTGGGTCTTTCCAGGTTGCCGCATACTATGTTCAGCTTTTATTCTTTTGTTGGCTCATACTATTATTGAAGTTGTTTTTCAGGCTTACGTGATCATTCCTTTCCCTATTTCAATTGCCACTCTGGCTGGTCCGGATCAAGTCGCATCACTGACAACACCATGCACATGACAGAAGAGTGAGATTTTTATTTTGACAGAAATTGCAGTTGTCGGAAAAGATAGTATATACAAAATTTTTCTAAAATATTTTTCCTCTAATTAATGAACTTGTTAGGTAGGGACCAAAGCTGTAACACCTGCTTATTCATAAGCAAGAGGGTAGATGAACACACCTACCAGAGTAGTGAAGAATGCTCCCCAACATTTTCCATAGGCAAGAAACCTAAGTCCAGCTATCCAGCTACCTTAAGTGCATGTATAATAGTGCATATAATCTAGGCAACAAACAGGAAGAATGGCAGCTTTGTTCTAAACCCATGAGTTATGAATATCACAGGGATCATAGAAATTTGGTAGGAAAGCTCACAACTGAACGCTCAAACTCTTTCAGTGAAATAGGAAAGAAATTGGAGGTGGGTTTGCAGATTATGTAAAAGGGGGAAGGTAAAGGCCCATTACTAAACAGGGCAGGAAATTTCACTAATACTGCTGACAGGAGAGAGAGTTTCCTCTTCACCTCTGAATTTGCCAGTGTTGTTGGACCCTAGATCACAGAAACAAGAGGCTGTAATGGATACATTGACACACTAGTGGTGAAAGATGGACTGAGCTGTCATCTCTCGCAAGGATGCAACCCACATAAATTTATGGACCTACGCAGAATCTACAAGGTGTCAAAAGAAGTGGCTGGCATTGTTTCAAGGCCACTGCCTATAAGATTTGATAAGCTGTGAAAATCAAGGGATGTCCCTCATGACTGGAAGAAGGGAAATGTCATGCCCATTTACAGAAAGGACTCAAGGACTCAGTAACCTTACTTCCAAACCTGGCAAAGTAATGAAACAAGTCCTCGTATAAATTATTACAAAACAAATAAAGAGGCAATGGGGAAAAGCCAGCATGGGTTTAACAAAATCTAGTCATGGCAGACTAACCTAATCCCTTCTCTTAACTTAGGGAGAGCAGTGGATGCTTCTTGCAAGGACTTCAGCAAAGCATTTAGCACTGTTTCCCACTGCCTTCTCCTGGAAAATACAGGTTGGTTGGATGGTTGTGAAATGGATACGAAACATGCCAATAGGCTGCATTCAGAGCACGTTGTTCAAAAGCTTTTAATCAGATGGGCAGCCTGCCCAAAGCTGGCTCTCCCAGGATTTGACAGAGGGTCCCATGCCTATCCAGTGCTTTCACATTTGGCCTTGATGATGGGATGGAAAGCACTTCTGCCAAGTTTCTAATGACCTGAAACTGGGTGGTTAGGCGGACAAGTGGTCCACTGGGATGGGAGATAGAATACACAGGTGTCATGGCTAATGCTCTCCCTCACCAAAAAAAGAATGCATGTTGCATGCCATATCTATCTAACCTGAGAAGCTGCATTTTGCAATCCACAGATGTTTCAGTGAATTTCTCAATACCTGTCTGCAGCAGGAGCTGCTGCCACCAGACCTGGGGGTTTCACCTCTGCCTCAGCTGCCGAGTTCTCTAGTTCTCAAGTTCTCCACTTTCCAAGTTCTCCACTTCCCAAGTTCTTCAGCCATGAGTGTTCTCCAGCCACAGTTACTGTCAGATCTGCCACTGCTGGGGGAGAGAGGGATCCTGTGAGGTTGCATGAAGCAAACAGCTCAGGGGACTGTTTCTGGAGTCCAGGATCATTTTGTTTTGGCCTTGTTCTCTGTTGTTGTTTGAGGGAAAATGGAGTTTTTGCAACCACAGCCATTCAGTTGCTGTGTTTTTCTCTTTTTGTTCTCTCTCTCTATGTGTGGTCAGGAGACAGGGGCCTGCTTGACATTTCCCCTTTGTCTCTCAGATGGTATGGCCATCTGTGGAGGGTGCCATCTTGGGGGAAGGCCTTCTTGACTATTTTGTTTTACTTTGTTCCTGGGGAGTCCATGGAAATTCAGCACTCTTGTATCAAGTGATTATTAGTGTAATTTTTACCTGTTGCTGCTTCATGTTTTAGTAAATCTTTTATTTCTTCATTTATATCTCCTCACATTAATCTCTCCTTATTTGTGAAGGGGGAATGATTAAAACTAAATGGGAGGCAATTTATTTTCAAGTGTCTGCCTGTTAAATTGCCTTAAACCAAGATAGAACCGTAGGAATGAGAAGACTCTTAAACTGAGATAAAGACTGCTTAAAGACTTTTCAGACAGAAAAAAAAAGGTAATAATTATGATAAAATAACAGAAATATACAAAACAATTGATGCACAATGCACTTGTTCACCACTCATTAACAGATGTCCAGTCAGTTCCCCTCAGTTTCTATATTAAGCATGATATTCTGTGGCATGGACTATCTCTGTGGCCAGTGCAGGTCAGCTGTCCTGTCTGTGTCCCTTCCCAGCTTCTTGTGGCCTTTCAGCCTTCTCACTCACAGGGCATGAGAAGCTGAAGAGTGCTTGACTTTTACAGGGTAAGCTATATTTAGGAACAACCAAAACATCAGTGTGTCATCATCATTATTCTCATACTAGATCCAAAATAACATCACAATACCAGTTAGGAAGAAGAAAAACACTATCCTAGCAAAGATCAGAACAATCAGAAGGGAAGATATTTTGCAGAGGGACATGAGCAAGCTGGGAGACTGAAACATCAAGAAGAGAATGAAGTTTAAGGAAGAAAAGTGTGAAGTCCCACACTGGGATGACAAGAACAAGGAGCCCAGTACGGGCTATAATGTGTGTTTGGGGAGCAGCCCTGTTGAAAGGGCTCTGATGGAACCAGTCAGAGTACCACTGCAGTTATGAAGGCAAACACATCTGCAGGGGTATTAATAGCACAGAGAGAAGTGACAACCCCAAAATACTCAGTCCTTGTTGTGCTGCATCTGTAGTAGTGTCCAGTTCTGGTCCCCACAATTAAAAAAACTATGCAGACAGCCTGGAGAGAGACCAAAGGGGGATCACAAAGATGACCAATGGGCTGGAGAGACAGCTCTGTGAGGAAAGACTATTGGAATGAGGTTTTTGTCCCTGAAGGCTCTGGGGGGCCCACATCCAAGTGTTCTAGTATTTGATGAGTGTCTCCAAAGATGATGGAGGCTTTCTCTTCCATAGGGAACACATGGAAAAGACAAATGGAAAAGCTTGCAAGTTACACTGGGGGAAATTTCATCCTAATGTAAGACAGAAATTTTTTACAGTGAGAATCATCAATAACTGGAACATCATCTCCAGGTATATGGTTGATTACCATCCCTGCACATTTCCAAGATGTAGTTGAAGTGTGCTAGATAATTTCATCTAGGCTCCCTTTCCCACAATATGCTGAACAAGAATTTCTTTTGTGGTCCTTTCTAAACTGTGTTGTTCATGACTTCTTGTCATGAGTTCTGTGACCATATTTGGCACAAGACACCACATGCTTAATATGGATATATTGGCACAAACATGATGTAAGATTCTGGACTCAGAGACTTAGACATTACTGCAGTGAGGACACTCTGTCATTCATAAATCATCGAGGAAAACAGGTTGTTCATATTTTCTTGCCAGAAATTTAGTAATTCATAAGTCTTGTCTAACCCCAGAATAGGAGGATATGAATAAAAGGGGAAAAAAAGCAAGAGAAGTCTTCTTTTGGTCAGAATAAGGACAGAAAGTTAGGTATCCAGCTTTAAGGAAAATGCAGTTTTTCGTGCACAAGACAACCTTACTGCACCAACAGACAGCAGCCAACTGTTTCCTATATTTTTTTATTAAAAATTTTCATAACATTGAATTAATAAAGTTAGTTGTAAGAGAGACATTGTCTTTCAGAAATTATTCTATTCCTACTAATTTAGTAACTGAGTGGTTATTGCAGTCTAATTACTGTGATTAAGAAACCATAATAAAAGATTCCCAGATAAAGCCCAAAAGAAGAATATTGTGACCAAGAAACACGTGATCATTTCCAGTAAAGAACTTGCTAATGGAAATTTTAATGGTGTATGCAGAGATGTGGGAATGTCCAACAGCAGACAGTAGCACAGCAGGGGTGTACAGGCTCAATTATTTGGAATTTGTGTACCACAGATGGAACAGTGAAATTTCTGTGTTCCATCTTAGCTTCAAAGAAGCCATTTTCCGTTTTACATTCCTATTCTGATTTAAGTGAGTGTGAGCCATCCACACATTTGCATTGATGAGTTTCTTCTGTTCCACAAAATTTCTGCACATACCAAGCTAGTAAATGGACTCCCTAGGAGTACTGTAGAGAGCTTGAAAATCTGCCTTGGTCCCTCTACAATAATTAGGTATATGCCCAGTGAATAACTATAGTATCCACTTTATCCACATAATTATTAGGTTTTATAATCAAAACAAGGAACAATATTCATGTTATGAATATTATGCTTATTCCAGAAACACACTAGAATTTGAGTTCCAGCTGACAGGAGGTATAAACCTAACCTGTTTCAGAAAGACCTTCTTCAATTTTATAGCAACTGTGGTGAGAAAGGAAACCAGAATACACAGGTAGCTCATCACATACTTCCCCCACAAACATAACAGATTGTTAAAGATGATAAGATAGATATTTTTCATTTCCAAAATAAAAGTGGTCATAGATTTGGTACACTATTTAAATCCAGATTGATTACTGATGCCTATATATGTAGCATTTACTTTAGTTTTGAGAGAACTTAGTGTGCTTTTCAATTCAGAAAAAATATTTTAGAATTTCAGCCTTTGTGAAGTCTATAGAGATTGTTGGGTGTTTTGCATAAGAATTTAGGGTTAAAGGAGACCCATCAGTAATGTGGTACCCAAAAAACAGCAGCAACAACAAATTAGATAATCAAATGTTTTATTTGGATGCAAAATTACACAACTCATATTGGAGTGGGAGAACTTGGATTTTTTGCCTTATAGAGGTTTTACCAGACACATTTTTAGGTCAAGAGGAAAGGAAGGCAAAAAAATTTTGGATTCTACCTCCTGGTATCTGAAAGCATAAATTTATAAGGATAGGTGCATTAAAAAAAAAGTATTGTCTTCTGCTCTCCTTCAGAGTCTTGCTGGCAAATGTTCCAAGGAAACAGTGTTGTGGGAAGTTTACACAGGTGACCACATCCTTCTTTATTTATTTGGTCATTAGGGAATGGATGCACATACAGGAAGAGATGTGAATGTAACCTTTTTCCTATGTGTACATGTCACATGGATGGATTTGACTAAGAAATTAATCACATGAAAAATAATTATTGGGCTGCTTCCAGAAGCCTGGTATTTAAAGCACTGAGTGTTTGTTTTTGCAAAAGATTTTATTCTTCATTCCCAGTTGAGGTTCATGACTTTCACAGAAAGATTTTGACTGTATATCTAAGCAGAAGAAATAATTTGGTGAAGCTAGAGAATTTTGTCTTATTATCCAGTAGCTCAGAGCAGCTGTATGAAAAAGCAGACTATGTAACAACTAAGAATGTGACATCAGTATAAAATACATTTTAAGTTATTATATTTAATCATCCACTGCAAATATAAAAAATAAATATCGAAACAGCATGCAAGTAATACCCCTATATGCTTGTTTCATCTGTTTCATTTCGTTGTAATTTCATACATAATTAAAATGAAATAGAATTTAAAATTGCATACAAGGCTGAAGCAGACATTCAATGATCCTTTGTCAACATTAATGATTAGTTTTTATGTATTCAAAATTTTAATGTTTCATTATTGTAAATTTAATGGGTAAAATGTACTTCAAGGTAAGCTTTCCTGTCCCATAGCCTAGGCAGCAGGAATTAAATACTTACTGTACAAAAAAATCTAGGGTTGAACAACTCGGCCATATGGCCAAAATGACAATGAATCAACTAGACACTGCAGTGATTAGCACTGAAGATGATGAAGATGAAAAAGTGACCTCATCCTTTCTTTTCTCTTTCCTCAAAAACATGAACAGTACAAAACAAATCTGTTTACAAGGCTGTATCCCACCACTTGTCAAGATGGTGGTATTAATATTGTGACCTACTCTCCGGCTCTACAGCAGCAGGAGACCAAAAATATTTTTTTTTCTTCTGTAAATCAAGATGATGATGATGATTATGATGA
>WAAE01027868.1:0-11755 GCA_013400495.1 Nicator chloris | reverse complement strand
CTTGTAAAAAGTCCCTCTCCACCATCCTGTAGTCTCCTTTGGGTAATGGAAGGTGATCTAAGGTCTTTCTGGAGTCTGCAGGTGAACAACCCCAATTCTTTCAGACTTTTCATAGAAGAGGTGCTCCAGCCTTCATGGCCCTCCTCTGCACTTGCTCCAACAGGTCAATATCTTTCCTGTGCTGGGAGCACTCTGCATGGGAGGTCTCATAGGAGTGGAGTAGGGGGGCAGAACCACCTCCTGCGCAATGGTCACACTTTAATCAACTTCATGATGTTTCTGCTAAAGGTTTTGTTCATAAAAGGAAGCAAAGTTTGAAGTGTGACATCTGCAAGTAATTTCCCCCCCCCCACAGATGAGTAGGATCAGTGGAAGGAAAAGCAAGGTGTGACATGTCCCTCCTAGCTGGGTGTCCCATGCTGTTGCTTGTGCAACACATGTAACTGGTGTTGTAGCTGCTGCTGCTGCTGCTTAGAAAGCTGCAGAGGCACAGTGTCATTTTCTAGTCATGGCTTTGGACTTCATTCTGGGGTTGCCATGGCCCTTGCTCCTGAGTGCAAAATGCTAAAAAGGGGTCTAGGTGCAAAGTAGTCTGAAAAAAACAGTGCAAGAACATGCAAAATCAACTGTGCTTTGCAGCATATAGGTCTTTGTAGTTAACTTGGAAGCAGGAGAGTAAAAATACTGGATGGGATGGACACTGAAGCATTTCTAGGGTTTAATTCAGGTAATCACCAGGCTTTATGGTGACCAGTGTTCAAAGCATGTTTTAATTGGAATGTTCCAAAACTTGCTGAAGGCAAAACTGAGGTATGAGAGCAAAATGTCTCTACAAAAAAGATGAAGGACTTTAACCTTTCTTCTCCCCTCTTTAATTTGGGTGACTTTATGCAGTATTTGGATCTGCTGAAAGGCTTCGTAATTAGATGGAGTAGATTGAAATAGAAATGGAGTTCCTGTCAAGTTTGGGATGCAGTCAGAAAGAATTGTTTACTTGACTGGTGTGTGAATGCTCTTACACTGAAAATCAAATTTTATTAATAGCTTTAATGATCTGAAGAATTTATAATTTAGGTAATTGCCTTCTAATTACGTGATGTACAGACAAAAAATTAAAAGATGGCTATATAAATGTGAAATAGCAAGTGGAGAGATATTGAATTTCTGTGGGGTCCTGGCTGTGAAAGACTGATTGAATTTGAACTGCTTTTTGTGTAATTCTGTTTTTTTTTCATTTCCTGGCTGTCACTGTTGCAGTTTATGACACAGTACAAAGCTCAGAGAAGTCAAGGGAAACTTTTCCATTTTCCATTGGTTTTTGTGGGCTTTCTCTGTTCTCTTAGCCAATTATGATGTCATCCCATTGAAACAAATTAAAAAAAAAAATAGTTTAAAATTGTTTGGATGCTTATCCCAGCTGGATTCATCTGGCAGTTCTCTACATCACTGTTTATATTTCTTAGCAACCACAAGTTGAGTGCTCTGTTTTACTACTGTGTAAGAAGTTCTGTCTTTGCAGTCTTTATTACTTGCACTCTTAGAACAATAATGATTTGGTGCAAGTCTTGAATAATTCATGAAGCATCGGTAAGGTCTGCATATGGTTGTTAATGTCTCCTGTCATCTGAAACTGTCCGACCTCTTTCTAAACTTGCTATGTGCTATGCCCACTTACATGTTAAAAAGCCTAAAGCAATTTGATTTAAGAAGAACGGGAAGATTAGGTAAATATTGTTACTTCGCTGTTTCCTTCTCCTCTAAGGATTTCAGGGTATTTCTTTTAAGACGAGGACAAAGGATTGAGACAGTAAACACAAAAATTTAACGGAGTCGCTGTTTTTGCAACTGTAACAACAAAGTGTAAATCTCTCCAAGACGCTGCGCTATAGCCTGGGATACTATACCTTTGCTAGTTTTATAGCACGTATTCTGTAATGCTTGAGTGCCCTGTTTGAAGCGATCGTTTCCCACGGTTGGATGTGAGTGTATGACGGACACGGTGCTGTCTGCAGAGGCCCGAGCGGGGCCAGAGCTGCTCCCGAAGGGTTAAAAGCGGGTGATCCAAGCGCCATCCTCGGCGGAGCCGGGCCCGCACGGGCGCTCGGCGGCCGCAGGGGGGCGCGCGCGCACCGCGCGTGCGGGCAGCGCGCTCCAGCTCTGGAACGGGAGTTCCAGCTGAAATCATATTGGCATCTTTTATTTAGCTGGAATGTGTGGTTGTGATGAGGAGTCCTGCCTCAACAGCTTGGCTACACGCGTTTCAGTGAATGGGTTAAATGTCTGTGGGTAATGCTTCTTGCGGGTTGGGGGCGACAGAACTGGCAAGTGGCGCTGTCAAAATAGCCTTACGATGTGAAGGTGGGAATTTTGTCGTGACGAATTGCGGTGGCTGCCCCTGAGAAAACCGCATAAGACCGGAAAATGGAGAAGTGTGAGATCAGCCATTTTAAACATTAGAAGCAAATTCTTTCTGCCAAGGGCTGCGTTCCCCAGGAAAAATGCTGACTTTGGCAGCACCTTTATGTTTGCGGAGCACCCTGTGTGCAGCAAGCCATCATCGGTGTGCAGCCACTGAGATCAGGAAGATCTCAGCAGTACAGAACAGTTTGATGCTAGGGTGTGAACATCCACTGACACAATTACTGCAGGGATCAGAAGTATCTGGTTTTCCTGTGGGAAGTTAAAACTGCTAGGAGTGTGTTGGCTCTGGAGACAATTAGTGGAAGAGATGTGAAGTTAGTTGTTATTTGGCTTGCAGATTACTTGAGTGATTTCCTGTCTGTCTTTTCTGTAAGCTCTTGTGAAAGTAACATTTCTATTCTTCCTTTATGTTGCGCCTTTTTCAGTGGGACCCTGATCTTGCTGAACCTAATCAGAGCTGCTGCAAAAGAAGTAGAAAGCTGCCATTTGCTCCTCTCCCACTCTAAGACAACTGCATAGTAAAACACGGTTATAGTATCCTTTCCCAGGGTTTTAAAACTCGATGCATTCCTAGAATAGGAGAGGGCTTAGGGAAGAGTGAAGATTGCTTCTCAAACAGTTACAAATCCTGCCGCCTATCCAAATAAAATTCAACCGCATCCTGGTACGCTTGCTGACCATCTTGGCATTAGGAGGACATCCTGATGTGCTTTCTGCTGCTGTTCATGTTATTATACACACATATCCTTATCTCTTTTTTTGGTAATAGCTAGCTCCTTATGCTTCAGAGACTGTCAGATGAAAATAACAGGACATCCAAGGTATTCATAATATTTGTAGCAGCTGTCAAATAATACTGTCTTAGAGTGGAAGACGTGGTTCTGCGGAGTGACAGCTGTGGCTTGTGTATGTTTGAAGCAGCCCTCTCTGCCTGAAGGGTGGTGGCACCCAGACTTATAGCAGTCTTACTCTTATAACCTTCTTCTTCTCCTTTTCTTTTCTTTTTTTTTTTGAGTGTACAAAACTGTCATCATTGCTTCATCGTTGCCTTTTTATCCAATCTAGCAAAGGGGACAGCACAGTATTTAGAACAACAATTTTCTAGATATTCTAAGAAAAACCATAGGAAAGCTGACTTTCATGGCTAACATATTCCTCAAAAGCAGTTGCTTGTTCCAGAATATGTTCCTTTGATAAGATGACTAATACAGTGAGGTTTGCCTTAGACATTCATCAGACATTCCTGTGCTTCAAAAAAAAAACCAAAACCAAACCAAACCAAAACCCAAAAAACCACCAAAAAAACAACAAAGGAGGACTGATTTTTTTTTTGGATCAGTTTGTCCATGCTATAGAAGCTGAAATTTGATGGAGCAAAGATCAATAATGTATCCAGTTAATACACTAACATATAAATGAAATGAATCATAAGAAATGAAATGACTTCTCCTGACAATCTTGAGATAAATGCTGTTCCATAATACCTCAGTCTTGTCAATTTGAATTTATATTATAGGCAAACAGTTGCTGACGTGTGAACTCTATTGTGTAAATCTCCCAGGAAGCAGGTACTCACTATTACTTGTGACATATGTTATTCCTGGAGCTCAACCTTTGTTATCCATTTTCATGTAGTGGAGACCAAAGTGTTTTTCTCCCCTGGCCTTGCATATTCCTCTGTTCCTAGCAAGGTCACATGTTTGTCTGGTGCAAGTGTGGCATGGAAAAAGCAATGATCCCAATGGTGGAATGAGAGAATAGAAAAGTGAAATTGTTGCTTCATTCTTGTCTTTGCTTGGAGAAAAATGCTTCTCAGGTGTGGCAACAAGTGGTACTACAGATGTTGTTTCTTTCTCTATTTTGAAGTTTGTCTATGCAACATGAAAGAATTTGCTGGTTTTGTATCTAGTTGTCTTCAAACTGATGAAGATACATTTTTTTGTTAATTCTTGATTAAAATTTGGCCTTTTGTCATGAGACTAAATTGAGCTTTTTTAAGCTATTAAATTTTAATTTCTGGGCCTTGCTTTTATAAACAAAAAACATAGTTCAGACTATTCTTCTATACCCTACTGCAAGCCAAATTTTACATTCAGGAGTTGCAATAGAATTATGCTTCTGCTCAATTAGGTTTTGTTCTTAAGAGCTATGTTTTTTCATGTTCAAATCAAATCTGTAGTAAAAAGAAAGTTATCACTTCTGAGAACAGACGTCTACATGTGTTATCAGAGCAAGAGTGGATAAGCAAGACCCTCATATCAATCAGTCTTACAGTACTTATCTGCCTTCAGTCATTACATGACTCCAGAGATGATACAGAATTCCTAAAACAGCCTGAAGGTGCTTCTGTCACTCTGAACAGACAGGGAATCTGGGGAGATTGCCTTCAAAGGCCATTGCCTTTGAAGAATGAAAATTTTCTCCTCCATTGTGTCCCATAATATGCAGACTTAGCTTGATATACTTCATAATTGTTGCATGTAACTAGGACTCTTTAAAAATTTTGGAAAACTTGTTGAAAAAGCATATTTCTTATTTGTAGAGACTTATTAAATGGACCAACTCGATCTCCCGTCTAACTTTCCTGGTGGCTTTTCCCTAGTTCTGATATGGTTTTTTTTGACATACTGTGTTACTGTGTTTGGTATATCATACTTCCCTCGTTGTTGGCCAATGCCTTGGAGATTCAAACCTTAGAGAGATCAGAAGCTGCAGAAACTGCAGTCTGTCCTTTAATGTAAAAAGTGTCTGTAACATTGACAAGAAGTTAATCTCTAGAAAATGTTAAATGTTCTTCAGTGTCCTTGAAGAAAGATAAAACCTTGACTAGGCAGCAATGGGGAGAACTGAGAGGGTGAGTGCCATTCATTTACTCCTGGAGTGTTTTTTCCTCAGATCATCTCTCATTTTTTTCTTCCTTTTCTCTCTCAAATGAGAATATTCTCAGAACATGCTTAAAACCTGAGCTTCTCCTCTTGACAATTTCTACATGTGGCTACTCTTTCCTAATAAAATTTCTAAATGCATTCTTGTTCTGATAATGCTCATTTTTAATTCAGGTTGAAGTAAAGTCTGTTTTAATTATGGCATGTTCTTCTACTCTGTAATCATTATTCAAACAAATGCTGAGCCCTGCAATTCCAAGAGTGAGAAATAAGCATTGTTGTGCAGATTCTTGGGCTTCTTTCCATGCAGGTGGTCAAGGTGATCCTTCCTCATGAAGTATATTCATATCTGCCTGAAGAGCTGTGGGATCTTTGGGCATCATATCAATTCTTTTCTTCTTTTCCCTCTTTATTCCTCAGACCCTTGTTTCTCTGTCGTACTTTTCTCTTGTACCTACAGCTCTGGCATTTTTTCCTTGAAATTGTCTCGTTTTAGTTCCTTTTGTGTCATCTTCTTTCATATTACTTGGAACAGCTTCTTAGTTAAACCAAACCAAATTTCTCCTCTCTTTTTAGAGGAGATCCTTAAGTAAGATATTTGGGTCATAAACAGGGTATATTTTATTGTCTGTATGAGGCTTTGTGCGAAATGGGTTTTTTGTTTCTATTTTTTTAAAATAAACTGTTCCTTTGGCAGTGGCAAAGTGTTTTGCTGCTGCTATGTCTAACGCTGTAATGCATAATGTAACTTTCATAGGACAATCAGAATGATGTATTATCTGTTGGAATAACAAGACAGATGAAAGCAAAATCATGAGTTCTGCAGGTCTGGTAATCTTAGAAAATTCTCCTTTAAAGATAACAGATTATGATTGAATAAGGTTATATTAATTTATCATCAAACAATAAAAGTTCTAGGAGAGATAATTTTATATTGTTTTTAAATAGTACATTCAGTTTCTTCTGGCTTTGAACTCCTCACTTTCACTTTGTAAAATAGCTTTATTCCTGTGTCAGGTGAGTCTTGATTGTGCTGTCATTGTTTAATGTATTTTGTACTTCAGGGGTTGTGTCCCAGACAAATTCCTCATCCCTTTTTCCTTGTGGCTTATCTGGGCCATGATTCAAAGTTCTCAAAGAGACACCCTCAGCCAAGTTAATTTTTATGATCTCAGTTTGTAAGTCACACTTGTTTTCTGTGTTTTTTCATACTCCACTAAATTTAAGAACGATAAACAGTTCTGCAAGCACCAACAATCTGTGGACTTCTGCCTCTCTGTCAGCACGTTCAGCGGAAGCAATTGCATGCACAGAAAGAATGATAAAATTGACTGTATCAAATAGACTATGCACAGCATTTTAATGGTCTTTTATCATTCACCAAAAGCTCTTAGCTCTTAGTTGCTTTTGTTTTGTCTTTTGTTTTTATTGCATTAACGCTATAAATCACTGTTTTTAAAATGGGTTTAGAAAGTGCTTTTTTCTAAAGCTGTCAGCAATTAAACTGCAAAAGTTAACTTCTCAGCAATTAAGTTACATAAATTAGTCCGATTAATTACGAAAACTGAGGCAGAAATTGGTTCAAGTAAGATGAACTGTGGAATGATGAAATTAAATCTAGAAAACAAGAACATTTATAAGGCAAATTCAATAGATGACGTAATAAAACAGTTAATCTTCATCATAGACTATGTCTGAATTTCCTTAATTTCACTGAGGCATTGCAGTAACTGTTTATACAACCAGGCTGTATTTTTAGAGTAATTCTGACTAATTCCATGTCTTTGTCATAGCACTGGGGAGAAAGACAGAGGAATAGTCTGTTGCCAATGCTTATAGGTAGATCTTGTAGGGCAATATTGCCTATGAATGATGATCTGTGTTTGTGAGAATGTCCCTGGGATTCTAGGAATTGTGAATCAAAATTCTAATTTTTCATCTGAATTTAGGGAAATTCTTTGTTTCTGTAGCATGCAGGAATTCTTGGAAGTTATTATCACATTGGTGAGAAAAGTAATTGTTTGGAAAGATTGATCCATGTTCTGTGCTTCCCTAAAGTAGCTGGAATTAGGATCTAAATGAATGTACTTTTGCTTTTAGGAAAGCCGGATATTTCCCACGTAGGTACTCCAGACTGAAACTTGCAGTAATATTTTAGAAACCGGCCTTGTGTTAGGCACAAGACAAGCATGCTAGCTTCAACATATACCAGCTCTGCTCTGACTACACCTACCACAGAGAGAGCTAAGGGTGATACACATATATAAAAGTATTATTCAGAAAATTTATCACCTTCCTGAGTGTTCTTGGGATTTGCCCACGTGTTCTCGACATCCATCATGTTCCACAGCATAGAGTATTATCTGTGGGTCTCAGGGATTTATGATTATTTTTCAAGTCACTAGAAAACTAAACTTGCCCAACTGAAGGAGCTTTGAAGTTTTTTCTACCTCATGCTCCAAACCCCCCAAGATTCCAAGAAGGAAGCATGTGTCTGATTGCTGCCTATCTGTTTCTGGGAGGCTGTTGAGATGCTGTGCTGGATATCTGCTGTTGGACCTTAGACTTGCGAAGCTTGGTAAAATATCAGGATTTTTAATCTTTGTTATTTTGATGGACAGTGTTGCAGCTCCTGAGGCTTCCAGGGCTGTGGTGTGCTATACATGCTTTGAGGATTTCCTATGGCATGGCTCGAGCCTTCCCCAGCTGTGTGTCCACTTGGCAGTTCTGATTTCTGAGATGTGTCTTGGCACTGCAGCACCTAGAGGTGGTGAAGTACTCTTGAGAAAGATTGGTAGCTGAGCTTTACTTTTTTGGGGATGGAGGAGGAAGAAGAATACTGCATATACCAGGCTGTGAGCCTGTAAGAGTGGAAGAAGTGAGAGTTATAGGTGAGGAACTGTAAACATTTCCATTTAGAAATCTGGATTCTGGCCAACAGTGAGTGGAAAAAAAAAAAGTGAGTGCTGGAGGTGACAGGAATATACGTGAGTTACTTTTATGTTTGTTTATTAAATTAGTTTCATTGTCAAATGCTTTCCAGTATTTTTCTCACTCAAAATGAAAATTAACAGCAGCTTCAAAATATAAATGTTACCATACATTGATCTGTTTATGATAATCCCTCCTATACCTTGCTTTCATACTTATTTAGGTTGCTGGAGTTTTCTAAAAGTCTTGTGAATTACCTACTTGAGACATAATTTTCATATTTTTCCTCCTTATCTATTGGTATTGTGTCAAATGAAGTCTTTGATTTGGGTAGAGCTGCATCAAAATTTTGAACTTAGCGTCATGTGAAACTTAAAATTCCATTCCACCCTCCAAAATCTCCCTTCTTGTTTTGCTGGCTGTTTGTTTCATTTAGTATTAGGTGGTTACAGATTTTGATATATTTTGGGTTTGTTTGCTCTTAGTACATAAAGGGAGAGACTCAGTTACATAATATTTCAGTACGCTTCACCATGAAATTTACAGATATGCCTGAATATCACTGAGACAAACTGAAAGCCTGACCAGTTGTCTTAATTATCCTTTGTCTCTTTGTAGGAGCACTGAGCATACTTTATAATTCTAGGACTGAAAATTAAGTGAATCTTGCAGAAAGCAGCAGAAAGATCTTGAAATCCATGGGGTATTAAAGTTGATGGGGGCTTAATGAGAGATTTTAAAACCTGAAAGTGTGCTGTGAAGTGCTGGATGGTTCAGAGGGAAGCTGTCCAGCTGAATGCTCCTGCTTACTTAGCAAAAGCTGTTATATTGAAGCAGAAGTGGGAAAAGCCTTAACTTCACTGGCATGTTTTTCAGATCCCTGTGTATCTTTGATCATTTCCCCATTTACAGAATATCTGGAAGAATGCAGTATTGCATAATAACCTGTTATTTGAAAAGGTTTTTTGCATAACTGGTCACTTCAGAAGTTCTTTTTTCAACTTCAAAGGGTACCTTTTGAAGCTCTGAAAGGCATAAACCAACTAATAGGATTTTCACCCCTGCTTTAAGGAGCTGATAGGACTAGCCTTGGTGGAAGCTGTTTTCAGACACAGTTGCCCTTCCTTAGGGGAATTTTCTTACAGTTTGAGGCAGAAGCTTCTTTCCCCAACCTGCAAATAATAGTTTCAAGGCAGAGAATATTCTGGTACTAAATATTCAGAGATCTGAGGTCTAATCTAGTAATTTTCTCCCTGTAATTTGAATCCCCAGCACTTCATCCCATGAGAAGAAATTGCTGAAAGTGTAAATTCAAGCCTCTTTCCTATCTGTATTTTCCATATGAGTGCATAGCTGGAAAAGGGTGCTGAGATTTGCACTGCAAACTAAATTTCAAGTAGAAAATCAGTTGTTATTGGAACAAGCTGCTTTGAAAATTTGATCTTGATAGCTCATGAAGAGTTTTGGTTGCTGAATAGTATACATTCAGATTGTGGAAATAGTATATTTTTCTCAGTTTGAGAATTACTTGTAAACTGATTATGGATCACTTGTGCCAGGCTGAATTAATTTAGGAGCTGATTGTATTTTGAACATTTTAAACAAGACTTTCACAACAGTACAAAAAGTGATTTTTGGCCTGTCAGTTGTTTATTTTATTTCTGTATTTTTCAGTACACCTAGAAGAAGAGCCAACTATGGTCTTATATATATTATCAGCCATGTTAGTCTTGTTTTCCATAGAGAAGGTCTCCTTTGCCTGATTGTCAGTTGGTTTTTCTCTGACTAGGTATAATCTTGGTTTTACAGGTTCCTGCAAAACTGACAGTAGAGTTTTAATAAATAAAATAGTTAAAATGCTGGCTTACATAATGGGTGCTTCTGTGTGGAGAATCCAGTATTATATGAAAGACTTTGATATTTGAGTGACATATAAGAGTATTTTGAAAATTTCCAAAAGAAAAGAGGATAAACTCAATCATCTTAAGAGAATTATTGTTTATAACTGATTTTGCAAATTCTTCTCCTTTTACTCCGGA
Source organism: Nicator chloris (assembly GCA_013400495.1). Classification (NCBI taxonomy): domain Eukaryota; kingdom Metazoa; phylum Chordata; class Aves; order Passeriformes; family Pycnonotidae; genus Nicator; species Nicator chloris. The sequence continues at coordinate 1,479 of WAAE01027868.1, read as the reverse complement.
GATAGTCTATACTTTTCTCCTCAAAAATATGCCACTGGCCTATTTTGCCATTTATCTGTGTTGCATTTATCTACCTTATAGGCTGAGTTTGTAGGAATGTCTTGGGTTAGGAAAAGTCGCCTAGAAAAACTTCTATTCTGGTCAAGTATTGGAATTTTCTGAAGGATTTTCCCTCCTTTTTAGCTTATATGAACTTTATCTGGTAGTTTACATTTAGAACAGCTTTGAGTAACATTTCTTTTCATATGTTTGAACTGGTTTATATTGCTTTCATTCACCAGACAATTGTTGGCTTTATCATGGTCAACTCCCAGCCTAGACTGAAGTGGAAGTGATAAATTTTCAGGTTTGAAGTGCTCTCACTGTTTTATAAATTGATTGCACTGTAGTACATTCAAGAATAACTTCAAAGATCTTGCAATCCTTTCTTGTGTCTTAATAACTTGTTAAAGATGGGAAATGGTGGCCTTATGTCTGCAGTGGCTAGAACAACAGTGTATACAGCACCAAATACATGGCCTTCTTGTTTAGCATTTGTTGTGGTATCTGAAGTACCAAGCAGTAATTACTATTGATGGCAGCATGCCAGAGGCTGGATGTCAGTCCTTGTGTTCAGGGTATGCTTTGTGGTTATATTTCTGTCTAAATTCTTGAGGCCTCCTCCTGCATTTGAGAGCTTTTGTACAAGACACAAGTAATAATCCTGCAATAATAATTAAAATATGCCTAAGCTGCAAAGACTGAGTTTCATAGTTGTTTGTACTCCAGTGTTTTTCTTCCAATTACAAAGTATAAAATGAGAAGGCTCAGTTTTTAGACTCATGAAATTAGAGTAATTTAACAGTGAGCTCTCTCATCCCCAACTTCAGGGAAGCAGTGTGCTTCAGTGAACAGAAAACAACTCATTTTATTAGACAATCTTTGAAACAGGTTAACACAGGCTCTAGATGCACATAAAATAGCTTTGCCCCTGGCATGTTATTTTCTTTTGGTAAAACTTTCTGTAAAATTTCTGAAGTAAAACTTGCAGAAAAATGGTAAATGTACAATAAAAGACTGTTTTACCCTCCTTTGCATCCAGATCACGCTTTTCTTCATGTCATCTGAAGATGCAGCTGTTCTTTCACACAGTTGATTCATGTCATCCACAATTAAAATGTCCTTGCTATTTAAAATCTTCTCAGCATGCCTAAAAAGGTTGTCAAAACAATGGCTTGATCACAGTGAGAGAAAAGCTCGATGCTTTACAGATTGATGCAATGACTTGACTAGAAAAATTCTGATTTTATCTGATTTCAGATGAAGTAATATATTTTCTTGTATCTTGATGGTTAGTTTAAAACCATCTTCCTGATTTGGAGCCAAAGATGGTAAGATGCACCTTATTTGTGATTCTTGGCTGATAGAACTCATTTAAAAGTACATTCATACTGATCTCATTCAACATTGCTCTTTCTATCAAATGCTGCTTTTTTTTTT
>WAAE01027862.1:0-13961 GCA_013400495.1 Nicator chloris | reverse complement strand
CCAAGGTGTTGGAGTGTGCTATCAAAACTCTGTGTATTAGAGATATATTTAAATACATGTTTTTTTTAGGTTGATATCTTCAGTATGTATTTTTGATCTAAGTGTGAATCCTTCACTACTATCACAAGAATTTTTTTTTTTTTAACAACCTCTGGGCTGGTATATTACCAGAGATGAACTCCATTTTGTAAGAAATACTCAGCAGTTGGAATGATGTCCTAGATGTGCAAAGTATCATTTAAAATCATAGCAGGGTGCAGTCTCTGATGCAACCTGAAAGAAGAAACCATGTCAAGTTTACAGGACTGTAATGGTCTTGGAGTTCTCTGTCAGATTTTATTTCAGGGGTCAGCAGAAATCCTGTGTGTTTCCAATACTGTCTGTGTCTAGTTAATCCAACTTGTGTTAATATTATTTCCAAAAACTGAAAGGGGATATCCAGCTGTGCTAAGCTTTGTCAAATAATTTGGCATTGTGACTTAAAAAGCTGACAACTCCCAACAGCAAATTGTTTTATTGAATCCTTCCTTTGATTATAATAGACATTGATCATAATAGATGTAGTAATCTGATCATTAGTTAATTGGTTGCATTGTATTAAATGGGTACAGGTAGGATGGGGTATTCTCTCAAGTCCTTTATATGAAGTACTTCACAGCAGCATTTTGGAGTGTATTATTTCCCTTGAGGAATAACTCTGTATGTGTATGGATGTAGTGTTTCCCCTCAGTCTAAGTAACCCTGTTAGTTTGCTGATTAATCTTGCATTACGTAGTTCAATGTTTTATTATATGTTAAGATATGGCTGTTGTTATTCACCCATTATTGCCTTTAGCCTGTTTCTTGCTATAGCAGACCTTCCTCATTTATGAGGCAAAAAAGAATGCAGGCATCTGATGTTCATATTACGAGAAACTGCTTGACTCCAAGCCCACATGTTTTAAGGAGTGTGTGAAAGTGCAGATGAGACAGCAGATCAGAATTTCTCCTGCACTGAAGTATGAGTAGCCAGGACAAGGAGACCAAACAGCATCACCAAAGGCGATGGGGACACCCGAATCATAAAGCTCCTGTGCTCCTGTCCTTGTATTAAGCCATTCTCCTCCTTCTCTGATGATCAGATTCTTTCGTTAAAGGTGCAGCTGTAGATGTGGGACCCGTGTGCAATTGACTGGAGCTCTAGCTCTGCTTATGCAGTAGTGCTTGTAAATACATGGATTTATTGCATTAAATAAAAAACTTAAAATGCTATCTGCCTTATTCAAGGAATAAGCAGTTGTGCTTCCTTATTGTTTTTGAAACATTTTTTTTATGGTCATGAAGTTTTCCTGAAGCATAGATGAATTAGTGTTGTCTATCTAGTCATATCCCACTGTTTTTTCTATGGGGAGGACTTCAAGTAGGTAAAGACAATTTGCTGCTGTTACTTAGTATGTAGGTATGTTAAAGAGAAGGAGATGCATGAGACAGAAAAAAATGGAAAAAGAGCATTTTTTCAAGCCATGAATATAAAGGTTACCATGGAAGAGCATATGCTCACCCAAAACAGTATTTATTAGATCTCCAGTAAGAAATACTTGAATGGTAAACTGAATTGTGCTGGTATTTTATGCCTTGTATCGGCTAAAGCCCAAATAGCTGCTTTTGACCTTTGATCTTATGATTTGTAGACATCTAGGGACTTCAGGTTCTGGTATCTGAATACTAAATGGTTTCCTTCAGTTACAGATTTACATATTTTTAAATTGTAACTTTACTTGGCAATTCCTGTATTATTAAAGCATAATTGTAGTTTTTCACTATGGTTTATGCTTCCCAGATTTGTTGGAGTGCAGGAAACATGGAGAACATAATGACATAAGATGACATGAAAATAAATGTAAATAAATGAGGTTTAGTTTAAAATTTTCCTGAGGCACTGGGCAGATAGCCAAAAGGAGTTAAGCAATGGGATTCCTAATGCAAGTATCAAGGATAGAAGCTGTGGAGGTTAACACTCTTCTGTGTGGCCAGTGGTTATTTGCTTAGACTTTAATCGTGGCTTAGTAGGTTTCATGATCCTTTGAAATAAAATGGGTACGGATTCCCATCTAGTTATCATCAAACTGGTTGAGAAATCCTTAATTTCTTAGCAGGTTGTTGCAAACTTTGTCAAGTCTCACTCCTACAAATTCTTACTAAAACCTCGTTTGCCAGTACCTTTGATGGTGATTCTTTGAGTGACCTAAATCACTCATCTGTGATGCAAATCTTTGAGATTTTATGTCATACTAATTCAAATGAGCTACCTTTTAATAGCTAACCTGATTATAAACTAAAGCTGTAAATGGAAACACTGAGATGGTTGTAATGTGATCTTTTTGCTGCCCTTTGGTTTGCAAAATATATAATACACAACCTATTAAAGTTCCTAATGTGGAGCCAGCTCTCCAAGAAGGAGTATGCTAGTGCAGTCACTGTGAATTTGTGAATTTTTTTTATTATCATTATTTTTTTAGTTGTTATTGCTGAAAAAAGTATAATTTTTGCAGCACTGAGTATGGTGCACAGCTCTCCAGATATTGTAAAAAAACTCTGCAGGACTTTTCTGTGCCAGAGTAACAGCAGCTGTACTTGGTGTGAAAGAGAGAAATGGGTGCTTAGACCATATTGCTCTTTCTTCTGTGCCACACTGAGTTTCTATTCACCTTGCAATGAATGATCCATCTTTGTTAGATCAGACAGGCCGGCAAGGCTTGTGTCAAAAGGGCCTTTTCAATTTGTTATCCTAGCAGCTGGTTCTCTTCCATTGCCTTTGCTTACTGTACATCTGGAAGAAGAATTCTTGCAGCTGGGAGCCATTTCATGTCTAAACCACATCCCCTGTCCATAGCAGAAATATCCTCTTGACAGCAGATGTCAAGCAAACCCTTAATGGGTTATTAATTAAAAAAAAAAAAAAAAAAAAAAAGAACAAGTGAGAGAGAGAATAAAAATTTATCAGTACAAAAATTAATAGCAGATTCATTTCCCTCTTTTACTACCTGTATTTGTAATTTTGCTGTAATTTAGAAATTATAATAGAATCCAGCATGTTCAGAAGTTCAGGGGACGTTATTTTATGTAATACTCTAAATAATATTAGAGTACCATAAAGAGAGTAAGTATTGGGATTAAAAAGCAATAGAGGTAGCTTAAAATCAAAATTTTAAAGATTATTATGAATGAAGATAGATTGAAAATCTTCAGTGTTTTAGCAGAATTTTACCTTTGTGTCTGTTCCAGTCTTTGGTACTTTTTCAGGCAATTGAGTTAAAGTGAGTTTTTCCAAACGTGCTGATGATCTTGATGGCTGCTGGAGCTAGTAAAGTGAATATGATTTTTATTTATGTGCTGAAGTTGAATGCTTGGCTATTGTTTCAGAATTTTTTGGCCTGAAGGGCTGACAGTAAGGCATATCCTTAGACTGTGAAATACTTTGAACGCCACTAGAATAGGCCCAGTTACCCTTTTTGTAGTAAACTGAAAACCAGTTTCATTATAAATGCATTTACAGTAATGAAAGCTAGCCTTAAGATTTAAAAAAGCATTCATTTTTAAATATCTCCCAAAACCCTTTTTTCCACCAATTTTAATCTTCCGTGCTCATCTCTTTTCTAGAAAAACAATCCACGTTCTTCTTGATCACTATAAAAGGTAAAGTTAGAAAGAAAAAGCACTTAAGAAAGACTAAAACGCAGTTATTCATCTGCTGAGCAGGTTAATTTTTCAGTCACTTCTCCTGCTCGCCTAATTTCTTGCGTAGACAAATGGAAATTCTCAATGCTGTGTCCTTGAAAGGAATCTTACCCTGGTTGTGTCAGTGCGGGCTCCAGGCACTGTGTGTTTGGTCAACAAGCAACAGTGGGTGGTCAGGCTGGAGCACAGGACAAGGGCCCGCTGTGCACAGGAAAAAGTGTTCAAAGGTGTTTAAGGCTGGTAAGGAAGTCTGCTGCCCTTCAGAGAGTCAGGAGGCTACAGATCAGCCTTCCCTCGCTATTGTAGCCTGTGAGAAAATGCACTCTAAGATACATAATGGGTGAGAAAACACAGTAGCTGTATTCACCTGGTTGCACATCTTGTAGGGTCTTCTTTTTTTAAAATTAATCTTGCTCATATACATGATGTATATGTTGTGTTGTATATGAGCAAGTCTGTGTAATGACTGACATTTGACTTAACATGGAAAATCTCACTGGAAAGTTACTTAACCTAAGGCTGGTCACTTGTTAACAATTTTCTTTGTCACTGCAGAAAGTACTGGCACAATGTTAATCCCCTGCTCACCAGTAGCTTTTGTAAAAATCTTTACTGGACGTCATTTAATTGATGCACTGGGCTGGCAGAATTGCAGAGTGGCTGAGGCTGGATTATCGAGGGAAGTGAGAGGTGTGTGATTTCTTCAAGAAACCTCTGCCTGCCAGACCTCAGAGAGGGGAAAAAACCCAGGCAGTTGTGGAGCAATGGATATTGCAGAACAATTTTTACACTCCATTTGGTAATAGTTTAGGAATATGAAGGTAAAGCAACTTTTAGAATTTTAAATCACTGGCTAGTTTACCTATCATGGAAAAAATTTTTTTAGGCAAATTTCATGTCAGTTGTCTTTTTAATGGAGGTTGTAATACACTGCTTGCCGAGAGCTTGGAGATAACAATCCAAAAAATGGGGTTGAGGTTTGTACATGAGTTATAGATAGTGCAGAACAAAAGTACCCTATTGTCTGATAAACCTGCAGTTAGGGGTCAGCGCAGGCGGCTTTTGATTTATAGGAAGTCAGAGAAATAAAAAAATCAAAAAATAATTCTGGCTTTTGATGTGTTCTTTAGATTCTTATTTTGGTGAGATCTTACTGCACTAGAAAAGAAGAAGAGTGAACGAAACGACTGAAATATTTTTATTTCACACAGCCTCTGAACGCACACCTTCAAAATATCTGTGCACAAAAGGTTGAAACCCACTAAAATCCTTTAAAAATGAAATTAAAGCAGAACTGAGATCCTTAAAACTTCATATTTGATCTTTTCATGATTATATAGTTGTAAATGTAATAAGGCGTTAATTATATTTTTGTTTTGTCTTTAATGTTGGGTAGAAGAAAAGAATGTAGTACATTTATTTTTCCTGTGTTTCCTTGGTTAAATATACACTTGGCACTGGAGTCACGGACAGATAATGCTCCATGTAGATGCTGTATTTTGGAAAAAGATACTTTTGTAGCTTTGAAGATACAGTGTATTTCTTAAAAGTGAAGATCTACCGGGAATATTTTTTTCACGTTGTTTATACTTCTTAAAACCTGTTAGCATAGTAAAAAGTTAATTTCTCAAAACTTTAAATTGTTGCTGTTCTACATTCAGGATCTAGGAATGTAAAAATAGTACACAAATCAAATACTGAGTGGGCAGTAAATTATTATTTGGTTAGTTTATTTAGGTTTATAAATATTATTGTCTGCAGACCATACTACTATTAATTCATTGTATTACATTATGCTGCTAAATTTAAGCTGCTGGCTCCAGAGAGGCAACAAGTTGGGATAGAAGAAAAATTGTTTGTAAGTTAACTCTCACTTTTTTTACAAGATTTATGCATTAGTGTGCAGTCTTCAAGCGCTATCTTCTGGTAGGGTGAAAGCAAGATCAGCTTTGCTAATGTAGTCCAGATGTTTATTAGTCCTGAGGGTATATGTGCTGTTGTAGTTCCCTGCTGCTGTGTTATACTTGCTTGTAATGCTAGACAACCAATTAAGAAATTAGTTCATGTTAAACTTTCTTTTCCTGGTATGCCAGCAAACTGATGATGTGGTTTTTCTGGTGGAACAAGAGAGTATTCTTTACATGTTTTCTGTTACTGGTGAATATATAAACCATTCCGGCTGCGTGGGCTTAGTGCATCAGCAGCCATACAGCTACCTCGAGCAAGTGGTTTTAATTGAACAAATTCACATTAAGGTGTTTTGGTAAGTGTGTCTGTTTTTCTTAATTCTGAGGCTTAATTGGCACTGTCATTTTTAGAGACCATCTGTTTACAAGACATTCCTTATATTAACACACTGTCTGAAAGCTGAGAACTTAAATTCTATGTGGAGAGATCAGAGGGATTTTTTTTTGTTGTAGTTTTTGTGAAAATAACGTTGCTACACTCTTGCCGGTGTTTTTGTAGTAAAATACGTTTTAAATCTGCAACAAATTTGACTTAGCGTTCTTGACATACTTTTTTTTTTCCAAATAAAATGCAAATATGTTGAATCTCACTCAAATGCTCCTGAAATCCCAGGAACTATTTGAGACACTTAAATTTTCTCAGAGTCTTGTTCAATTTTCTTTTTATTCTGTGTAGAATTTCTGTAATATAATGGATATATTTTTCTTTTCAATCAGAAGAGGAATTAATTTGTTTTGGTTTTTGTATAAGGTGGCTGGATTTTTTCCTGGATGCTGATCACTGCAAAGTTTTGGTTTTTTGCTTTCTCATTATTGTGCGTTTTTAGTTCTTTCAAAAGGAAAAATCTTTCCAGAAATTCTTGTTCAAACTCACTGTAGATCTTGTCTGTGGTGACCGTGGATAATACACTTAAATCACTGCAGCAGGTTCTACGTTGCTGAAAACTCATCAGTTTTAAAGTTGTCATAAAGATGAGTTGTGTTTGATAAGTGGTGTAGGAGTTAAATAGTGAACAGATTCATAACAGAGCCTGAAGATTGGAAGGCTGAGTTCACTGTGTCAATTTGTCACTGTGTCAGTCACAACTGTGAATGATGCAGCAAATTGGATCTATTTACTTATGTGTCTTACGCTATGAACAGTAAGAACTGACAGTTATTTTGCTAATGATAATGCTGCAGTGAAAGGCCATAGGAAATTTCTTCAAAAGCCTTTAAAGAATTTTAAGACAAAGAACTTCTTTCAAATTTAACTAAAACCCAATACTGTCACCTATTGGAAGTTTGTGATAAGTTTCACAATATTTTATATTGCTCTTTAAGCTCCAGCTGTTGAAGTAAAAAGATTAGGTATTATTTTTTTTATTTATTGCCGTGCTGCTCTGACACCAGAATAAATGTGTTTTGAATAGTTTTTGCTTTGTGTTACTCCTGAATCTGAGTATTTCAGTGTTACAGCTGGTGGTCGTCCTTTGTGACCTTCCTGTTATTTTAAGTGAATGTAGTTATCAGTGGAAAATATCAACAGTATAAACTCAGACGCTGGGATTCTCAGTACAAAATTCAGCATGAATTACCAAGGTCAGTTTCATCTCAGTATAAGAAAAGATTTTTTTGCTTTGAGAACAATCAATCACTGAAGTAAGCTCCCCAGTGACATTGTAAAATTGCTGTCACTGGAGGTTTTCAACATTGAACTGGACAGGGTGCTAGATAATCTCACTCTGGCTCCCTTCCCATGAAAGGTTGGACTAGATGGTCTTCTGAGATCCTTTCCAACCTGGCCTGTTCTATAATTCTGGGAATTTTGATTCATTTAAGTTTACTTGTTACAGCTCAGTTGAGCAGTGCTGAAATAGTTTTTGATTACTACTTTCAGAAATGTCTCTATAAGGTGAAATGCATAGAGCAGCAATTTAGACTTTAAAAAAGGTATTGGCAGTGCCACAGTACATTAAAAAATTATCATAGTCCTCTTATTCTATTATTTCAAAATGCATGTTAGACTCCAAATATCCACCTCCATCAGATTAGATCCTCGCTTAGACTTGTGAATAGAGACCTACATATGGGCGGGCACCCAAAATAGTAAAAAATAGTTGTTTGATACACTGGAAATATTTTGAGGGTTTGTAGTTATGTATAAATAAGGACATTTACAAAAGAAACATGCCCTTAGTTCATCTGATTCCTGATGGATGGATTCTCTCTACCTGAACTCCACAGAGGCAAAACAGCTAAGTAATAGTAGAACACTCTGCCCTTAACTGCTTTAGCTAAACAAGAAACTTCTGCTGTTGAAAAGTGTATTTAGTACATACACCAGAAAAAAGCATGGGCAATGTCACTAATGGCATAAATACATATTTATCCTTGGCTTTCAAGCAACTAATTGTAGGGCATTAATTATAAACTTAGGAAGATACAGACCAAAGAATGGCATTTTTCCCGTGGCACTTGTGGTTTTGGCTTTGCCACAGGAGTCAATAGTGGTGGTATTGAATACCATTGATATAGATGAACAGTCTAAATAAAGCAAGATTAAGAATGTTTTTGTAAGAGAACATTTGTATCACTGAATTAAATTAGAATTCCTCATGCAGCATGCAGTTTCATGCCAACTGATGTCCAAAATTATTCTAACTTTTGGGTTTTTTCCCCTCTGCCCAGGCAACGCATTGCTCCACAGCCCCATGCTGGACCTGGACAGTGATGTGCGTCCATCGCCGATTGGCCATCTCAGTCAAACTGCTTCACTGAAAAGGGGCAGCAGCTTTCAGTCTGGCCGTGATGATGGTAGGCAACTATTCTATTTGGAAAAAAAGCTGCAGCCTGCACTGTACACTGTGTGGTGTAGTCAAAAAGCCCAAACAAAAACCCACACTCCGTGTGTTTGCTTTGGATTGTTACGAAATACCATTCTTTCTTCCTAAACATCACAGTTGCTTACTAAAGAGGTCCTCCATATCTTCTGCAAGCAAAGAGCAGTTCATAAAATTAAAATTCCAGTTCAAAATTCGCTTCTTAGAATGTAGTTAGTCTTTTTCTCTACAAAACCAGATCTTTTCTCTTGCATGCATAGCAACCTACTGCCTGCTACGTTTTGCATGTTACACCTTTTGTGTGTGTTTGCTAAGATGGTTCTCCTTGCATTTGCACCTCCTGTGACTTCACATATCTGGCTCCCTGATTCTTTAAACCCAAAAAGGGAAACAAAATATTTGACTAATCTCAAGCAGTCTGTCTGTCCACAACCAGCTGAGGCCTTCTGTGTTGTAAGTGTCCTCAATACCCTTGTCCAAACAACTTCTTCTTAGGAATCTTTCAGTGGTGACATCACAGGAGACAGAAAACATACTTTTCACAGAATAGAGCATTCCTTACTGAAATTGCTGTCTTACTGTTATCCTTGTCATTTCTCAGCCCAAAGCCTTGCATGGCGGTGATTAGCAAGCAAAGGTGTTACAAAGCAAAACACTAAATTGCTGGTTTTTTCAGAATGCCATCCACTAGCAATACAAATGCCACACTTAATGTAGTAAGCAACACCCAAAATCCAGTTTAAGTTGTTTGAATTCTTTTGCATGAGCAGGGGCTTAATTGCACATATGGCTGACAATTCCACTTCAGTTGTTTTGCTTTTAGAGTCTTAGTTGTGGATCTGTTACCTTTTACAAACTGGAAAAGGTAAATTTTCAGCAAGTTTTGCGTATTCTGTAGACACCAATTTAAACCAAGATTCAAAGGAAAACTGGAGAATTGGAGCACTATAATAATCCATCCCAATTTCCTAGAGGTAAAATGAGTTGCCTCTAGTTGAGTTCCTTGGTGCTTAGGTGCACATGATCACTGATAGCTCTGCCATCCTTGTTCTTTTCTGAGTGGAGAGACAAAGCAAACATACAAATTAGGATGCCTGTATGAGAGCTGCCATTCCAAGTGTGCTGTGATGTTCTCAGTTTGTTTGCGGATCTTTTTTGTTTTTGGTAAATTTAAGGAATGGCATCCCTGGGCTTTTTTGGTGATTTGGTGTGTTTGGGGATTTTTTTCTTCAGTATGTGTGACAGTGATTGTCCAAGATATTGGTTAAAGAAATTACTATGAATTCAAAACTGCAGCATTCAAATTCAGCCCTTGCTTGAGCATACGTTCGTGAGAATATGTAAACAATAGACAATAGCTCTAGTTTCATCTTTAGAATGGTATAGCAGAGATTATAATAGAATCAATGGAATAAAATATAGATTGGAGCTTTCTGTAGCAACAAAGTAAAAATATCCTGACTTTATGGCCATAACCTTTTGATACAATGTGCAGTAGCTTATTCTAAGAGATATCTGCTCTCTGCAGGCTTGGGATCAAGGCTGAAATATGCTTCCTCGAGGGGAAAAGAATTCCATGCATGAAGTAAATCTTGCCAGTATGTTTCCAGCTACTAACAGACATCTCTGGTTATAACCTTGGTTTGGTGCTGGAGCTTTTGGCAAAGATGAAGTGGTTCCTCAAAGGAACTGAATTTTTTTCATTAGAAGCTGGGGTTTGTAGAAGTTACAGAGCCTCTGCTGCTATAGCTCTGTTGGCACAGCTTCCTGACATAGTCACAGCTTGTTAATGAGAGTTTTTCTGCCCTGGGTCTAGACCAGCTCTCTGGTGGTCATAAACCAAACTGGTGAAAGTATCTTATCTGTGTCGACACTAGGAGCTTTTCTAGTTGAGCTTTGACATTTTCATGCCTCCTAAACAGATTATCTCAGTACAGTTGCACTTGAGTTATGTCAGACCCTCTTTCCAAATTTTCGTCTTCTATTATGATTTTATTTTCAAATACTAATTCAAAATGCCTCAGCTTTTTGGCCATGAGAGGGGGGTAGGGTAGATGTTCAGTTCTCCAGTAAAGAAATGGAGCAATACGTGATTAACACCTCGACAAATGGAAGCTGCTGAAGCTATGCTGTTCTTCAAGGAGATTCAAGACTGTCTACCAACACAATAAACCAGTGAGGCTCTGGTGAAGCCTACTAGTATGTAATGTGCTATTAGGCAGCTATCTTTGCCTAACTGGTGAATTCTTGTTGTGTGTAGGCAACATTCTGTAGAAAAGTTGGTACAAAAAGTGCTATTTCATGCAACATTTTTCTGCATTTCCACACTGTTACACAGGCTGATATCATATTTTTAAATTTATCATATGTGCAAAACCTGAGTTTATACATAAACTCAGCAAACATCAGCAAACGTCATTTTAAAGTGTTTTGGGGGCTTTGGGTATTTGGTTTTGGGTTTTTCAAAAAATATATGATTTCTTTGTCTAGGTGTTCCAAAGCAGACTGTAGTTCCTGAAGTGAAATACAAGGCTCTTATCACTGTTGTGCTGATACCCTGTTTCGTTAAACCATTGAATTCATGGTTTCAACAGAAAACATAGGTGGTTGTGGAAGATATTAATATTTCACATGGTTTCCTTTCTTTTCTGTGTTAATAAATACTTCTGCCTTTGTTCAGCTTTCTCTTTACCCCCTTTCACCCATTGCAGAGGAGACTGAAAAATGTTATCTGTTGCCAAGATTTCATTTGAAGCTTTTCTAATGTCTTGATTGCTTTCATGTTACGTTACATTTTAGAGCGGTTTGAAGACAGAAGACTGTCTGAATGGATTTTTAGGTGGATTGCCTTAGATACCGCCATAAGGGAAACTACTCTGTAGATACTGTCATAGTGCTGGCACCTCATAAAGATACAAGAGGACACAAAAGAGCTTTTACTTGTACAAATTGTGTACATGTCTGGACTGGGCTTTAAATTTTTTTATCCTTACCTGAAACATTTGATATGTACTGTACAGTCACTTGTGTAATACAGTGCAGCAGCAAGCTTGTAGTACATTCTTGTTGTTATTTTTAAAAATGTTAATGTTGCTTTTTCCATCTCCTCTCTCCCTTTTAGCTTGGCGATACAAAGCTCCTCAGCAAGTTGTATTTGTTGAAAAGTTGACAAAACTTGTTGTAAGTCAGCTGCCCAACTTCTGGAAGCTGTGGGTTTCTTACGTGAATGGAAGTTTATTCAGTGAGGTATGGATTCTTCTATATAAAGGACTTACAAGTAACAAAGGTCTGTAATAATTATATTTGAAGTATTCTATTTTACTGGTAGAAGTAACAACTTACTTTAGTAAGAGATTTTTCTTTTTAAAAGAACGTAAGCACACAGTGGAATTACGTGAAATTCTGAAAGTGGGGATTGTGTGTGTGGCTGTGTTCAGTTGCTGGACTCAATAATATCTGTGTACTTTCACCTCTTACTCATAGCTGGCCCTTCACTGGTGATCTGAAGAAATAGCACATTGCATGAAGGGTAGAGATATGTAAAAGGCAGAGTCATACAGAAAAAAAATTGTTTCCTTTCTTTGGAAAAGGACTACTCATTTCTGGAGTTTCAAGTATTTGGAAGTGAGGTTATGTTCAAGACCAGAGTTGCAAAATAACCAAGGCACAGAGCAGAATTCATGGACACGTTAGGGAGAGTCTAGTCTGGACTACTAGGTGACTGGTTAGTCAGCTGTACCTACCTGTGCTACTACTCCTTCTTGCTCAGATGATCTGATTTTTCCAAATCATGCAAATATAATCCTGATAATCCAAGAAGAAGGGGAAAAACAAAAGTAATGTTTTAAGACGTGCTGTTTTAAATGCACACTCTTAATAGATTTTGAAAGGGTACCTCTCAGAATTAATTTCTGGTAAATTAATTGATTTATAGTATACAATGTTCTGCTGTGTTTAAATTCTGAAGTCATCATGTCTATCTACTATTCTTTGCACCTTTAGGAGAAAAAACAAAAGCCTTTGAAAAAGGACATTTGTAAGCTTATGTCCTTTTCTCTAACCAAAGAATTAATTTATCTATTTATTACTACTGTTTATAAATCAATATATTGTTTTCATATGATTATACTAATAGGTACTGTAGCCCTTTACATGTTGAACACAATGTACAGAGCATTATAGCTCCAGTGAAATGGATGCTGTGTAGGATCTTCATTTTACATGATGAAAATCAAAAGAAAGATACGACATTTACACATAATGTTCAGTGAAGGAAGTAAAATCAAGAATAAACCTCAGTACTGTTGGCTTTCACAAAAATAAGTTATTTCATGAGGGAAATGACCACCTTTCTTTTTGACACCAGTACTGTTGAAAATTAAACTTTACAAATTCACTTGTTAAGTTACTGTGATTTTTTTTCTGCGTACAGTGAAACAGAAAGCAGATTCTAGAGAAATGAGGACCTGCACTGTAAACAAGGTTAAGAAATCCTACTTATGAAAATGACTGCAAGTGGAAAATATAGTGATCTTCTGTCCTGCCTGAACAAAACATTGTTTCAATGTATTAAAAAAACCAAAAGAGGTAGTTTCCTTGTTAGTCTGTAAGGTAAATACGCTCTTGTATGTTTGGGCCTAATTCTGAACTTCTCAGAAATTTATCCCCATACATTTGATTTCTTCCACTCTTTTGATCCTTACAGAAGCCCCACAAGTTTTGGGGAGGTAGGAAGGAATCCATTCTTCCTGTGTGCTCTGCATGCCACAGTAAATTGAGGATGAGTGAGAGGAGGGGGTGACAAAAGCTGGAAGACTTCTAGAGCACCTAAGAATATCTGTCATCACAGTGCATTCAAGACTGAAAGTTTGTGTTTTACTGTCAGAACAGATTTTAATTGTCCATGAAGAAAAATCTTTTACCATGTTGCTTGCTATTTACATCATTCAGAAAGCAAGGCGATTCCTGCATTTTTTTTAAGAAACTATCCTATAAAAATCCTATAAAAATGGTATACAGGGTTATTTCAGTTATCTTAATTAAGTCTCCAAAACATTTTAAAAATGTAGGAAGAAAATCTCCACATATGCATTTCAAGATGTGTTTTATGTTGTTCAGTTTGCAGGGTTTTGGCAGGGTTCTTTTCAGTTCTAAAAGGTTAGCTGTATGCCCTAAAATATTGTCAGTTACGATGTATGTGGTGTTTCAACAGTTTGAAAAGTTGAGTTCTTTGAACCACTCTAGGTGAAGTCACAAATGTGAGTAGTAACCGTTGATCTTACCACAAGATAGTTTTGGTCTGTCTGTGCAGGAAAGGTTTAAGATTGGTCTTCAGCAAAACCACTGGAAAAAAAAAAAACAAAACCAAAAAGCAAAGATCTATGAATTGCTCTGTTTAATCCAGCTGTAAACCAATGTGAATTTAAATTTGCTCTCTGGAGTTTCAAGGAATACA